>WOXC01005531.1:600000-754328 GCA_011680675.1 Gymnobelideus leadbeateri
GAACAACAACAACAACAAAAGAACCTAACCATAAAAAGCTACTATGGTGAGAAGAAAGCAAGAGACAAACTAAAAAAAAAGACAATAATATAAAAACATCTATAAGCAAAGCCTCAAAACAATAAAGATCGGACCTAAGCCCAACAAAAATTCTTGGAAAAGCATAAAAAAGAGATTTTTTTAAAAAAAAGAACAAAAAGAAAAAACCCTGGAATTTAAAAATTAAATAAGAGAAGTTGAGAAACATAGGGGGAAAATGAGAGCAGTGCAAGAAAATTATGAAAAGAAAATTAACAGCTTGGTAAAAGAGGCACAAAAATACTTTTAAAATAACATTTTTTTTTTGCCTTTTGGAGGGCACTTGGGGTTAAGTAACTTGCCCAAGGTCACATGGCTAGGTTTTTTTTGTGTGTGTGTGCATTAAGTGTCTGAGGCTGGATCCGAACTCAGGTCCTTCTGACTCCAGGGCCAATGCTCTACTCACTTTGCCACCTAGCCGCCCTTAAAATAACATTTTAATAAACAGAACTAGCCAAAATGATTTTACCATTTGAGGTATAAGTTATATTTACCATATTGAGCTATAAAACCTCAATGAAAAAAAAAGAACTCCTTAAAAAGCAGACTACCAAATGGTAAAAGAGGTACAAAATTTCACTGATGAAAAAAACTCCTTAATATTGAAAATTGGCAAAAAGTAAAAAGAGATACAAAAGCTCATTGAAGAAAATAATTCCTTAAAAATTAGAATTGGGTAAGTGGAAGCTAATGATTCCATGATATATCAAGAAAAAATAAAACAAAATCAAAGAATAAAAAAAAAAACCAAGATGTGAAATATCTCATCAAAAAAACAAACTGACCTGGAAATAGGTCAAAGAGAAATAATTTAAGAATTACTGGACTACTGGAAAGCCATGCTCCCCAAAAGAGCTTATATATCATATTTCAAGAAATTATAAAAGAAAACAGCTCTTAGAACCAGAGGGAAAAATAGAAATGTAAAAACCATCTCCTTAAAGAGATCCAAAAATAAAAACTCCTACTAATATCATATTGAAATTACAGAGCTCCCAGATCAAAGAGAAAAAATATTTCAAGCAGCTAGAAATAAACCCTTCAAATATTGTGGAGCCATAGTTAGGATCATACAATATTTAGCAGCTGTGAATAAATGGTTTGGAATATAATATTGTAGAAGACAAAAGAGCTATGATTACAAAAAAAAAGAATAATCTATGTAGCAAAATATAATCCTTTAGGGGGAAAATGGATAATTAATGAGAGAACTTTCAAGCATTTCTGATGAAAAGACTAAAGCTGAATAGAAAATATGACATTCAAACATGAATCAAGAGAAGCATAAAAAGGTAAACAGGAAAGAAAAATCCCAAGGGACTTAATAAGGTTAAACTGCTTACATTCCTATGTGGGGAGATGATACATGTAACTCCTAAGAACTTTAGCATTACTAGAGTAGTTAGAAGGAATCTACACAGATAGAGGACACAGATGTGAACTGATCATGTTAAGATGATCTTAAAAAAATAGAGCGGTTAGAAAGAGGAATGCGCTGGGAGAAGGTGGAATGGAGAGAAAGGATGGGGAAAATTTTCTCACATAAAAGAAATATGTAAGGAAGAGTTTTGACAGTGGAGGGAAACATATATATATATATACACACACATATACATACACACATATGGGTGTATCTTGCCCAACATGGAAGTAGGAGGGGAAGAGGCTAAGAGAAAAGGAGAACATTCCAGGCATGGAGGACAGCTAGTGAAGAATAAACAGCAAGGAGTTAATTATGGAGTATAAAAAAGATTGTCTTGCAGCAGCCAGGTCCCAGCTGAGGTTAGGTAACATAAAATCATATCAATTTTGTGATTTTTTCCAGTTTCATTCAGTAGCACACATGTAGGAACAAAGGTAGTAGATGGAAGGAGTGATCCATGTTTGAGGCTTGGCAGGGCAATATCATTGATACAAGAATGCCTATGCAGCAGGCACAGAGAAAAGAAGATAATGTAAAGTTGAACTTGTTCACCAAGGACTCAAAGATGGGGAAAGATGAATATAACCAGTTCAGGTGTGAGAACGTGGGATAGAACTGAGGGGTTGAGAAATTGGAGGTTACCATGTTGACAAAAGCAGGGTTTGGTCTTAGAAGGCAAAGGGAGAGGTGGAATACAATGGATTGTTTATAGTTAAGGGAATTTCAGTGGCCATGAACAAACAGAGCATTTGTTGGTTATGGTAGGATCTAGGATATTTTTGTATGTGGCTGATAAAGAAGTAGCTCATGAGAAATGAGTAAGTTGAAGAACTGTGATAAGGTTATTTTGAGGGAGGGCAGGGGTTGGGTAAGAGAGAAAGACTATAAGCTAGGCAGGTCCTGAATTCATTGAGGAAAGGAGGAGTGGGTGGTAGATATGGATTGAATGAACCTCAAAGGAAGAGAGGTCGCAGTCTAAAGGTAGTAGAACAAAAATCTGGAAGTGGCAATGAGGAGCAAGGAGCATTCCAATCCTCCCCTCTCACTCAGTGAATTAGGAGCAGAGTACAGCCAAGGAGGTTATGTTAGCAGGAGGGACCCAAGTCTCAGTGAGAGCCAGGAGACTGAAAGAAAAGGAAAAGATTTAAGATGAAAGCAAGTTTGTTGCCTAAGGAGCAGGCATTCCAGAGAGCACAGTGGAAATAGTGGGACATTGGAGGGGAGTTTATTTATGGGAACAGGAATGAGGGATTAGGCATTGGGGATCAGGGAATGAAGTCTGAATGATGACAAGTAGGAGTTCATCTAGTAACTGGGATGAGGAGGGTATGACCTATTAAGCATTGAGGGGATTTTCATAATCCATAAGGGTTTGACCTTTCTTAGCACAGTGCCTGGTAGATGGTAGTTGGTTAGTAAATGCCTGTTTCCTCTTGTTTTTTTTGTTTAACCAAGAGTATGGTAGAGTGCTCCATTAAGTTCTACTTTGATGAGTCAACAAAGGAAGAGGTAGATTTTGGAAGGCTATGCCATAGGTCTGTCACATCATTTCAGTCTTACAGTCAGCATAACTATGACCAGAAAAATATCTCCATCAGATTAGATACAGAATGCTGAATTTTTCTGCCAAAGCAATTTTTAAAAATAAATTATTTTTAGTTTTCAACATTCAATTCCATAAGTTTTACATTTTCTCTGCCTCCCTCCCCTCTCCCCTCACCAAGACGATGTGCAATCATTGATATAGTCTCTACATATACATTCTTATTAAATATATTTTCACATTTGTTGTGTTGTATAGAAGAGTTAGAATGAATGTGAAGAACCATGAGAGAGAAAAAAACCAAACAAAACAAAAAAAGAGAGCAAAGAGTACGATTCAATCTGCATTCAGATTTCATAGTTCTTTCTCTGGATGTGGATGGCATTTTCCATCATGAGTTTTTGAGCTGTTTTAGGTCCTTGCATTGCTGAGAAGAACTAAGTCTATCACAGTCAGTCACAGCGCAATGTGGCTGTTACTATGGACAACGTTCTCCTGGTTCTGCTCACTTCACTCAGCTTCAGTTCATATAAATCTTTCCAAGTTTTTCTGAAGTCTGACTGCTCATCATTTCTTATAGCACAATAGTACTCCATTACATTCATATACCACAACTTTTATCAGCCATTCCCCAGTTGATGGGCATCCCCTCAATTTCTAGTTCTTGGCCACCACAAAAAGAGCTGCTATAAATATTTTTGTACATGTGGGTCCTTTTCCCATTTGTATGATCTCTTTGGGATACACACTTAGAAGTGGTATTGCTGGATCAAAAGGTATGCATATTTTTATAGCCCTTTGGGCATGGTTCCAAATTGCTCTCCAGGATGGTTGGATCAGTTCACAACTCCACCAACAATGCATTAGTGTTCAAGTTTTTCTACAACTTCTCCAACATTTATCATTTTCCTGTATTGTCATGTCAACAAACCTGACCTGTGTGATGTAGTACCTAAGAGTTGTTTTGATTTGCATTTTTCTAATCAATAGTGAGTCGGAGCATCTTTTCATATGACTATAGATAGCTTTAATTTCTTCACCTGAAAATGTGAAAATATTCTTTGACCATTTATCAATTGGGGAATGACTTGTATTCTTATAAATTTGACTCAGTTTTCTATATATTTTAGAAATGAGGGCCTTTATCAGAGACACTGGTTATAAAAATTCTTTCCCAATTTTCTGCTTCTCTCCTAAGAGAAGGTTGCATTGGCTTTGTGCAAAAGCGTTTCAATTTAATGTAATAAAAATTATCCATTTTGCATTTCATAATGTTCCCTATCTCTTGTTTGATCATAATTTTTCCCCTCTCCATATATCTGACAGGTAAACTATTTCTTGCTCTCCTAATTTGCTTATAGTATCAGCTCTTATATCTAAATCCTGTACCCATTTTGAGTTTATCTTGGTACAGGGTGTAAGATATTGGTATATGCCCTCTTTCTGCCATTCCAGTTTTCCCAGCAGTTTTTGTCAAATAGTGAGTTCTTGTCCCAGAAGCTGGGGTCTATGGGTTTATCAAAGAGTAGTCATTGACTACTGTTTTGTATACCTAACCTGTTCCACTGATCCACTCTATTTTTTAACCATTACCAAATAGTTTTGATGACTGCTGCTTTATAATACTATTTAAGATTTGATATGGCTAGGCATATATATATATATATATGCCTAGCCATATCAAATATGTATAAATAGTATATATATATATGGCTAGACCTTCCCTAGCATTTTTTTCATCCATTCCCTTGATATTCTGGATCTTTTGTTCTTCCAGATGAATTTTGCTATTATTTTCCCTAGCTCTATAAAATAATTTTTTGGTAGTTTGGTTGGTATGGCACTGAATAAATAAATTAATTTAGGTAGAATTGTTGACAAAGCAATTCTAGAAGACCATCTACTAAGTTATAAGGTGGATGTAATGTTCATTGTTGGAGGAAGTAGCTAAATGTATGACAGAATAGACGCTTTCAGTAGTGAAATTAATAGGGTTATTCCCTGAATACCTGGTTTGGGGATTCTGAATGAGAGCTAAAGCCAAATTCAAATTTCTCTGAATTCCGAGTGGAGCTATCAGTTATGCAGGACATTCATCAGGTGGTAGTTTTATGTTGTTCACAAGCGTCTCAAATTTCAGAGCCTTTCCGGAATGGACTTGGAACTGGCTAGGAAAATTTTTCATTTTCAACTAGGGTTTAATTGATCATTTGATCTTTTGCCCTAGAGATTCAGGGCAAAGATTGTGGATCCTACTCAAAAAGACATACCATCCATTTCCCTCCCCCTAAGCTCCCCTCTAATTTTTGGGATTGGGGGCGTGGCACCATCGTGGGCGTGACACTGTCCAGGGCACTGGAAACCTACGTTTTGTGAGGTTTTGGGATTGGGAAATTGCATAGAACAAGAGAGAGCTTTGTTCCTAAAAGAAGAAATCTTGTCCTGGGAATTTTCTGTGCTTTTTTCTCACAGATAAGCTCTCTCCTTCCCTTTGGAAGAACAAATATAGGAATGAGCAGAAACTCAGCAAATCTTTACTCTTTGGAGTGAAAAGCGAGTCCCGAGAAGCTTCTTTACTACCCACCCACCCCTAGAGCCAAGACCTCCACGCCCCTCCCCTCAAGATCCAGCTGCGGAAAGCCCGGATGTTGGACTCCCTCCCGGTAATGGGTCCTTCATTTCCATAAAAGGGCAGTGGCTCCTCTAGCTGAGATTGCGGCTGTAGGCAGCTCCCCCGCGCTACCCCCTCCCCCTTTCCCTCCAGTCCCTCGTTCCTCCCACCTCCCCTAGAACCAACCCCCAAAGCTCCCACTCAAACCACGCCACCCTCCCCCAACGCCCTTAAGCCCGTGGACTTCTTCCCTCCGCTGGTCAGCTTGGAGAGGGAGGTGGGAGGGCGACGCCAGAGCCGGTCTAGCCGGAGTCTCGCGCAGGAGCCGCTTTTCTGTCCTCTCCGGGAGAAGAAAGGGCCCTGCCAGTAGCCAGACATCCAGGGGGAGGAGAGGAGGTGGGAGGAAAGGGGTGGAGCTGAGCCGCTGGAAGTGGGCTGGGAGGAGAGGGGGACGGGACTGGGCTCCTGGACTCCATTAGCTGCTCAGGCCGGGAGATAACTGGACGGGCCATCTGGGATCGTGGAGAGGGGACGCGGAGGGTGACTGTGGGCCCGCCGCTCCCGGCCGCCCCAGGCGCAGACCACGCCCGAGCCTTCTGTCCGCCCGGTGCCGGCTGCGAGCGGGGGCTGCCCTCGGTAAAGACGCGCGGGGACGCCTCTGGGGGGAGTTGGATGTTGTAACCGTGGGCGAGGGCGGGACTGAGGGGCTCAGCCCCGGCGGTGGCTCCTCGGGCCCCGGGGCTGCCGGGGGCCGCTAGGCAGGTGAACACAACGGTCCAGGCTTTCTCAGGAGGCGGAGCGGGTCCTGCGGCTTCCAATGGGACTTGGGGAGCCCAGCCCGAGCGGGCTCGTGTCAGTGGGAAGCTCGGGCGGGGCTGTGGCCCGCGCCCGGCTTGGCCCCGGGCAGGGCAGGGCACGCTCCCGCTGGATTGTGGATGGGTCTGTCCGAGGGCTGGCCGGAGGAGGCGGGGAGGGCTTTTTTGGGGGAAGGGCGTGTCGGGACGGGTGACCCCCGCGCTCCTGCCCTCTTACCCCTTTCTCTCCGCGGCTCGTAAGGGAGCCGTCTGAAGCGGAGGGGAGAGAGCGCTTCTTCCCAGTGTTCCCCCGCCCTGCCTTTGAGGGCTCGGTGGGGCTTGTCTTCTTTTGGAGAGTAACTCACGAGTGCCATTTCCTTTCCACTCACAGGAAGGAGCCATGGCTCTGGACGGGATAAGGATGCCAGATGGCTGCTACGCGGACGGGACGTGGGAACTGAGTGTCCATGTGACGGACCTGAGCCGCGATGTTACCCTGAGAGTCACGGGGGAGGTGCACATCGGGGGGGTGATGCTCAAGCTGGTGGAGAAACTTGGTGAGTCCGAAAGCCCTTTAGAGGCCGTCAGTAGTGAAGGTCTGCGCCTGTCCGAGCGTGTGTAGGGAGTGGAGAAACAGGAGTGCCCCTTTTGTGCGCGGGGGAGGGGAGGGTCAAGCAAGGACAATCTTATTCGGCCTCGGTGAAGTACTTTCTGAGGGGTATTTATTTTAAAAATACAGATATGTTATTTTAATGGGTTTATTTGTGAATACCGCGTTTTTCATGTGTCCCCACCCCATGTGGCACGAACTCCTCTTCTTCGGTATTTAGTTTACTGCTCTTAACTGACTAGTTCAAGTATGAAATCTAGGCGGAGTAGCTGATTCTAGAGCTTTTATTTGCGTGTTTAAAGCTCTTTTGCTATAATGTGAAAAGAAAAACTCAGAAATTTTAATGTTGGAGAAGGAAAAAGGACTTGTATGTTTTTAAAATTCTTTTTATGTTTCCCTGTGTCAGGTTGTTGTAGTTTGACCTAATGTGAACTCTATCAGTAATTCGGTATAGTCAAACTTATTCTAAAATGTGAAATTTCTGATAGTAAGAGGAGGTCCTCGTGGGCAGTGATTTAGTGTATTTAGTGTTTCACCCATCTTTCTTTTAGAAGCTCTGGTAAAGAGTTGGGCCAATTTAGGGGATGCTTACCATAAGGTGCTAGTCTTTCTGAATTTATTCTAGAATAGCAAATTTAGAACTGCATGAAAACTTGGTTACTATCCAGTTTTAACCTCCCTTCATGGATGATGAATCTGAGGAACATAGACTTTAAGTGACTTGCCTAAGGTCATACAAAGGGAGTATTTGAACCCATGTTTTGACATTATATTCACTGCCCTTTTAACTGTAACAGATAAACCTTGCCAGTTACCTGTGTAATGATTTGCCACCATATTAAAGATGTAATTTTGATGCTTAGCATTTATGTCCCTTTTGAGTATAATATACACCATAAGGTGAAAAGGTCTTGTTCTTAAAGTGTAACAATAGTAGTTCATATATCCCTAGTACTTCAGGGTTTATTGTGTGTTCCCCTACTAATCCTGGAGAGTAAATGGTCAATCAGATATGTGGAACTTAGGACAGAGTTTTCTTTTTTTTTTTCTTTTTGGAGGGCAGTTGGGGTTAAGTAACTTGCCCAAGGTCACAGGGCTAGGTTTTTGTTTGTGTGTGTTAAGTGTCTGAGGCCGGATCTGAACGCAGGTCCTTTTGACTCCAGGGCTGACACTACTCACTGCGCCACTTAGCCGCCCCTGGACAGATTTTTCTATAGAAACAATGTTATAACTGGGTTTTTGGCCACTCACCTTTTCATTCCCTGAAAAATCCATTTAATGCATAATACCTTTGAAGTGTAGTACTACAAATAATATTTCATTTAACCATAATTTATAACCTTGTTTACATGGGAAAGAATTGCATTCTGATAAATTCTGATAAACATACAGTAGGTGCTTAATATTTATTTGCATTTTTTACCCATAGATGATGCTTAATACATGTTTAATAGGAATCTAAGTTATGTGTCAAGCAGAATTTCTTAAACTAATATTAAATTTGCAGACACAGACTAGCTTGACATAGTTAGGGAATAGTAAAGTTACACTCTGTAATATGCAAGAATCTTTTGGTTTTACATTGGGGGTCAAGAGACTGTTTTAAGTTTGAAAATTCATCTGAAACAGAATGTTGCGTAGATTACTTTTTAGTTAAGAAAAATGTTTTAAGCAGTTGTTTTTTATATTCTTCTCCTCCCCCCACACATGTGTATGTTGTAGTGCATTTTGTACTTGTGATAGAATAATTTGTGATGTTATCCTATTAAATGTTTCAGACATTTAAGGGTAGTTTTTCTCAGTAAGTTTGTCACAAGTAAGGTGTATGGAGAAGGTTGAATATTAGGAATTAATTGTTGGGTCTACTGAATAGAGTCTGCTGAATTCTCAGCACATTGAAACCTGACTGTAATCCTTAATGCTGCAAATAGGGTAGAATCCAGAATAACTTTGGGTATGTTTTGAACTGTACTCAAGGAATTTTAATTTAATTCAACAAACATTAAGTACCTTACCAAAACACTATCCCTGAGCATTTAAAGATGAAACAAGACACAATCCCCTGCTTATGGTAGAGGAGGGAAGATGAGGTATGGGCAACAGTACACATTAACATAAGTGGCATAGAAAAATCTGTCCAGGGGCGGCTAGGTGGCTTAAAAGTTTTGAGGAAGGAGAGATCACTTCTAGCTGGTGATATCAGGGTAAACTTAATTGAAGAGGTAGCACCTGAGCTTGCCCTTGAAAAGCACAAATCAAAGATAGGAAAAAGAGTTCATTCTACAAGTAGAGCTCAGCTTAAATGATGGCATCAATGAGAGAGGACAGAACAAGATTGGGAAAGGTGAGAAAAATCAGAAGAACCTTTTTGTAAGGTGGACTTAATCTGTAAGGATGTTGCTTCTAGCAGGCTCCAAGGATAGTGTTAGAACAACTGTGTACAAATGTGACCATTTGGAATTTTAATTTTATTAAGTTCTGTAAAAAAAAAATTTACCTAATGTTTCATAACATCTAACACATATCTATTTCTTAACCTGACATCCATCTATTTCTTAACTGGTCTGGTCAAAATATTGGTGATTAAGATTATAACTATGAACAGGGATACACTGGTGCAGGACCACCCAACATGGCATTCCCGAAGCAAAGAAGGTGCTGTCCTCTGTGTGCAAAGCAGAATTACAGTGGCTCTCCACTCCAGATGTTCATATGGACTATTTGTGCCTGATTGTAAAGCCACTCATGAGCAGCTTTCCAGAAGACTGCTGCTGTGAACAGCTTTCAAGATTCTGATTACATAGTACAGTGAGCTCTCTATTCAATAACAAATCAGAGCAAAACATTCATAGAAAATCAAAATACAGCATTTACCATGTCACAATTCAACAACTTATCACTAAAATTCATTTAGTCAATCATAAAATCCTTAATTCAGTCACAAAGTACAAAAGTCAGAGTTCTCCACCCCGAGGTCACAAAATCATAATCTTCTCAGTCAGTACACAATATCCAAATAAAGTCTTCTTTCAGCTTGGCTCTCAGTTTCCGTGGTCCCAGCTCCAACTGTCACCTGGGTTCAAAGGGAGGCAACTCCCAGTTCCTTGTCCAGCTCCTTGTTCAGTTTTTTGTCCAGTTCCTGTTCCATATTGAAGTTCACAGTGTCCAATCCACCCCAGGTGCTTCATAGTTCCTGTTTCTGGGAAATTAAAGCCTGACGGAGCCACAATAATATTCATGCACGTTGCTGGCACCATCATCAATTCACTGTCTGCCTGTAAAATCAACACAGACCCACAAACAAGGTCGAAGAGATCAGCACAAATCATCAGTAAAGTCCCAGGCCCTCCAAAACCCTCCTCCAGGACTTCTGTAATCATACAGTCAGAACATCCTCTTCAGGGCTTCTGGTCAGGCCCCAGGGCTTCTGTACAAAGTATCACAAACCAACATCAGCACAGACAGAGCAGACAGAGTGCTGGGATACCACGAGTTCTCTCCTTGACTATGCCACCACAAGCGTCCTCTTCTCAGTTCTGCTGTCTCTAGCCTGGGCCTCTCATTATATGGTCATTAGCTCCTCCGCAGGAGTCCATGAGTTCTAGTTGTGGGGCTCACACATTCTGTTTCTTAACAGACTTGATACAAGGCTCAAAAGAAACTTGGAACAAGGTGTGAACTGTTTCTGTGCTTGCCATTACACTGATCTGTAGTGGAGCCTTCTGAACTTGTATTGGTCTGATCTTCCAAAGTCAGGCACACTGTCAACATAGTCTTCAACCATGAAGGAAAACAACAAATTATTTGCTAAAGTTTA
Organism: Gymnobelideus leadbeateri; assembly: GCA_011680675.1. NCBI lineage: Eukaryota > Metazoa > Chordata > Mammalia > Diprotodontia > Petauridae > Gymnobelideus > Gymnobelideus leadbeateri. The sequence goes on from WOXC01005531.1 coordinate 610,877, forward strand.
AAAAATTGTGGCCCTTCACCATCTAATATTAATGATAGATTAGTATTTGAAGTTGAGGAAGAAAAAGAACAAATATGAATGTCCCTGATTTCCTTTTCTTCCAAAGGAAACAAATGTTTGCATCAGAGATTTTTGTCCTTTTAATAAGTGGCCCTTGTTAGAAAAATCATTTTTAAGAGGAGTTATATTTGTTTCATAAAATGAACTAGTAAGATAGCTACTGTTAGTGTGATAACAAATAAATAGAATATTGGTACATAGTACTGTGCCAGGGTTAATCCATCCTTACTTCTACTCAGCTGCCAAAAGACACTTTTTTAAATTTCAGGTTTGAATGTGTCACAATTCCTTTCCACCCTCCTACTCATTAAACTCCAATGGTTCCTTATTACATCCAGGATTAAATATAAAATGGTCTTTTTGGCAGGTAGGGCAGACCTGTACAACTTGGCAGTAGGTAGGGGCCAAAATTAAAGTAGGCTAAATTTCTTTGGTTAGACTAGAGGCAGACTGCTGATGGTGAGTTGCTGTGGGTCATGTGACAAATAGGAGGGTACACAGTAGCAACCCCACCTTTTTCCAGGGCAGCCTGAAATCTTTTGGTGCAGGCTGGGCTGTATGTTGTGCAGGCCTGATTTAGATAGAGTCTGTCACAGGATGGCCCCTTCCCACCTTTCCAGTCTTCTTACACTTTACTCTCTCCTAACATACGCTGTGATCTAGTCACACTAGCCTAATTCTTCAAATGTGACACCCCATTTCTCAGCTCTGCCTTTTTGCAGACGTATCTACCTCAAATTTCAAATGCTTTCCTTCCTCACATTTACCCCCTGGCTTTCCTGGACTTCTTTAAGACTAAGTTTAAATCCTACCTTTCCCGTTCATACTGTCTGCTAGTGTTTTCCTTCTGAGATTACCTTACCTTTTTTCCAAATGCTTTATTAACCTCTGGTTTACATCATTCATTTCCATCAGATTTTGAATTACAATTTTTTCCCCATTTTCCCCCTACCCACCACCCCAGAATAACAGTCATACAGGATATCCCCTTAACCAACCTGCTCTCTCCCATCTCTTCTCCCATAGTCCCTTCAACTTTTCCAGTAGGGCGAGGTGAATCCCCAAGTCCCATTGCCTGCACATCTTATCTCCCAATTATATGAAAAATAGTATTAATCATAGAATTTATATATTTTTTTAAAAAATTTGATTGTAAAAGGAAGATAAGCAACTCAGTATATGCTGTGCATGTGTAGCTATGCAAAACATCACCATAGTAGATACATTTTAAAAGACTGACTATATTTCCCTCCCTCCCATCCCACCTTCCACCTGGTCTACTCCCCACCTTGATCCTGTCCCTTTTCAAAAGTGGGTGCTTCCAACTTCCCTCCCCCACCAGCCCGTCCTCCCCCACATGCTCCTGTAGGGTGGGACACCCTACTTAGTATGCATGTCATTCTCTTACTGGTCCATATTCAATGAGAATAAGGTTTTGCCTTTTTGCCTTCCTGTTCCTCCCCTCCCCTGCAACCACCTTCCCCTGCCTCCTCTACATGAAACAGTTCACCCCATTGTCTCTCCCCATTCCCCCTCCCCACATTACTCTCTCACCTCTTAACCTCACCTTTTAAGTATCATCCCTTCCTATTAAATTCGACCTGTGCCCTCTATCCATGCATACCTGTAAACATTTATACACACATTCACATATGTATTCATATGCCCGTGTACCCTTCTTTAACTATTTTCATGCTGAGAAAAGTTTCATCAGTTACTGTTATTGTTTTTCCCTGTAGGAATGTAAATAATGCAACTTTGATAAGTTCCTTTTGATTTCTTTTCCCTGTTTACCTTCTCAAGCATCTCTTGCTTCTTGTGTCTGAATGTCAGATTTTCTATTCAACTCTGGTTTTTTCCTCAAGAATGCTTGAAAATCCTCTGTTCCACTGAATGACCATATTTTCCCCTGAAACATGACACTCAGTTTTGCTGGGTAGGTGATTCTTGGTTTTAATCCCAGGTCCTTTGCCCTGTGGAATATCATATTCCAGGCCCCTCAATCCCTCAGTGTAGAAGCTGCCAGATCCTGTGTTATCCTGATTGTGTTTCCACAATATTGAAATTGTTTCTTCCTGGCTGCTTTTAATATTCTTTCCTTGATCTTGGAATTCTGGAACCTGGCTATAATATTCCTAGTTTTCTTTTGGGGATCTTTTTCAGGAGGTGATCTGTGGATTCTTTCAACCTCTGTTTCACCCTCTGGGTCTAAACATCAGGGCAATTTTTCTTGAAAATTTCTTGAAGGATGGTTTCTAGATTCTTTCTTTGATCATGGTTTTCAGGTAGTCCAATAATTTTTAGATTGTCTCTCCTGGATCTATTTTCCAGGTCAGTGGTTTCTCCCATGAGATATTTCACATTGCCTTCTAATCTTTCATTTGTTTGGATCTGCTTAATAGCATCTTGATTTCTTTTTAAGTCACTAGCTTCCATTTGCTCCAGTCTAATTCTGAAGGCATGATTCTCCTCGGTGAGCTTTTGAGATTCTTTTTCCATCTGGCAAATTCAACTTTTTAAGGCATTCTTCTCCTCATTGCCCTTTTGAGCCTCTTTTGCCATTTGAGTTAGTCTTTTTTTTAAGGTCTTATTTTCCTCAGTCAGGCTGACTCTCATTTCATACTTTTCTTGCATCTTTCTCAATTTTCTTCCCAATTCCCCCCCCCCCCCCCACTTCTCTTATCTCCTTCTTAAGGTCCTCTATGACCTGTAGCCAGATTGTATTTTCATTTGGGGCTTTTGGTACAGGAGTTCTGACCTCACAGTCCTCCTCCATGCTTTGATCCTCTTTGCCCTCAAAATAGGAGTCTAATGTTTCATTTTTCTGTTTATTTTGTTTCCTTTGCCTAGGCATATTGCCACTCAGTTACTTGACTTTTGGGCTTGTTGCCACAGTAGGACTTTGCCACCAGCCAGGGGAACTTCTGTCCCAAACATTGGGGTTTTCTCAACTTCCGGAGGTATTAGTTGGGTGGCTTCTCTGAAGCCTCCACACACTCTGGCAAGCTGGTCACACACCCCAAGACCTCCACCCCAGACCACAATCCAGATCCAAGAAGGGTAAAGCAAGAGAGCTTACCCCCCAGACTGATTTCCAGATTCCCCTATGGTCCGCAGGCCAAGAGCTGAAGCTGCAACGTCGCAACATGGTGTAAGCTGCGCCCGCTCCTCAGTGGCTTCTCGCACCCAGGGGAAGAAGCTGATGCATTCTCCCAATCAGTCCCAAAGTCCATAGGCTACTGACCTCTCACTTTGTCCTGGGCATCTATGTATTGATAATTCTGGAAACTCTACAGCCGCTGGTGTTCTGGGGACCCTCCAGCTGGCTGCTGGTCTGGCCACCCTCGGGCTAAAACCGTGACTTACGGGGGCCTGGGCTCAGCTCCCAGAGTGCTGCACTGGTTGCTCCCTGCCAGGCTGCCGGGCTGTCCTCAGCAGGAGGTTAGCTTCTCTGTGTCATTTTGTGTGTTCTGGAGCCCCAGAGGTTGTCAGAGTTCCCCTTTTATATAATTTTGAAGTGGTGTGGGCAAGAGCTCTGTGGAAGTGCTGTTTCTACTCTGCCATCTTGACTCCGTGCCCCCCGCCCCCCCCCCCATTACCTTACCTTTATACTGAATATATCTTTTATGTGGAGAGTTATTTGTATGCTGTCTCCCCATTAGAATATGAGCTCCTTAATGGCAGGGATTATATTTTACCTTTCTTAGTGTCCCTTTACTTAGCATAGTACCTAGTATGAAGCAAGGGCTTAAAAAATCCCTTGTTGGTTGATTGACAGGTGATGTTGTAGAAATGGAGTTGATAGGACTTGGAACAAGATTTGATGAGAGAAGGAAGATTAAAATATAACTCTAAAGTTTTGAACATAGAAGACCATTTACATGAAATCAGGAGGTTAGAAGAAAGAGGTATGTGATATGGTGATAACCAACTTCAGAATCAAGAAGGCATAGTTAAGTCCTGCCTCTGATGTACATGGGTTATATGACTACGGCTAAGTCACTTAATCTCTTACATTAGAGGTTCTTAAACTTTTTCCCCTCGTGACCCCTTTTTGCCTAAGGACTTTTTATGTGACCCTGGGTATATAGGTATATAGAATAGGTATACAAATCAAACATTTATTGATAATAAATAATAAAGAAATTTATTTTAAAACAATTCTTTGGCATACATATCATTTCACCATTTATCAAAGATGAAAGCAAATTTGCATGCTAATGGAATGGCTGTGCTTGTTTATTTTTACATAAAGAACTAAATCTTGGTGGAATATTTAATGCTCTACGACATTGAGTCTCTTCAGTGTTTTTCAGGCTTGACTGAAATTTTGATTTTATAATTGTTGGTGTTGAGAATGCTGCTTCTCACAAATGCACAGAACAAAATTGGCAGAAGTAGGTTTAGGGCTGTTTCAGAAATTGTTGGAAATTCTGTCCTAATCCCAAGCCAAAATTTATTTTATGATTTTGTATGTACTGTAAAAATGCTGAAATTCATAACATACAATAGTCTTAAATCCGAGCCAAGGTGTTTCTGGCAGCATTCATTGGCATTGCATGACGTGACAGCATGGGAAGTGCGTATTGTGTATTAAGAACTAAGACTGCAGTGAAGTTGTACGATGTAGCACAGGCAGGTGCTGTCAGAAACCCCTTGTATTCCTTGCACATTTTATTTTGAATTAATTTTTGGTTGTTGCACATTCAGAAATCTTTAACTGTTGCCAAATTTTTCATGACCCCCCACATTCAGTTATGTGACTCCATATGGGGTTGTGACTCACAGTTTGACAGAAGTGCTGTCTTAAATCTCCTTCCTACCCCCCAACTCCCTAAGTAGAAGAGCAGGAGCTTTACTACATTGATAGAGGGAGTTCCCTATAGCAGTGAAATCATAAATCTGGTCCAGAGAAAAGGAAGTCATAAGGGAGATGAATATAGGGAAACATAAACTTGGTTTGGGACATGTTTATTTTGAGATGATGGTGAGCCAGATAGAGAGGTCTTAATTGGTAGTTGGAAATAGAGGGTAAGACCTCAGAAAGCAGGTCAGGACTGGAGAAAAATTTGATAGGCATCTACATAAAGGAGCATAGATATTGAATGTATGGGGAGCAAATAATATTGCCAAGGGAGAGAGTTGTGATATTGGAGAGAAGACCAAGAACAGATGTAGGTATTTCCAAAGAAATACCTTCCTTTCCAGGAAGAAAAAAAGGACTACTAAAGGAAATATAAGAAACACTTAGAGAGGTAGGAGAATTAGGGGATGTTATATCTCAGAAGTTGATGGAGGAGAACATATTTCATAGTGGTAAAGGGTGGTCAGAGTTGCAAGGAGGTCAAGGAAGATAAAGACAAAAGAAATGCTTATGGAGTTGGTGATTAGGACTTCAGTTGTTCTAGGGCTGTAACCATAATAGACACTAATTTAATGTCAACAACAAAAATACTTTGGTATGAGACTGACTCTCCTGTCATCAACCCCTCAGGATAACTTTGTAGCAAAGCTATAATTTATAGCATAAATGGAAGCACTTGCTTTATTTAAATAATCAACCAAAGTAAATAATGCCTTTAGTTATACAGTAGCAATGATATCTTATTTAATTGGAACTTGGATCATTTTTGGTTAAGTTTGTTCAAATGAAATGTTATCTTTTATATTTTGGACTCAGAGGCTGATAGTAGTAATTAAAATTCATTTATTTGTCAGATAATCAACAAGCATTTACTAAATGTCTCCATTATGCTAGGCATGGAGGATACAGAGACATGTGAAATAGTGGATATATGTGTGTGTATATAGCATTTATGTATATAGGTGCTTGGTAGTGCTGATGTTATCCCCATTTCACAGAAGGGTGAATTGAGGCTTAGAGAGATCAAGTCACTTACGACCATATGGCTAGTAAGGGTTGGATTGAGGACTCTATCCCAGGTCTTTTGACTATCAGGTCACTCTCCTTTGTAGTATATTCTGCTTCCTTCCAAGACCCCAAATTACCTGTTTGACACAGTATTGCCATCATTGAATTTATGATCTAAATGATCTGGGTTATACCCTCCAAAATCTGTATAGTTGTAACCCATCTGTATAGTTGTAACCCATCTGTAACCCAGTGAGGCCGACGTTGGTTTCCTGTAATTCCTCATTGGAGGCTCCCTGTAGACTGTGGGCCTTCCAGTAAATATTTTGATATTGCATAGATATAAGTAAAGTATATGGACTATGCATTGGTTATATTTCTTAGTCACATGACTAGCCCACTCCCCTTTTTTACTTATACATCTTCCTGATAATATTTTATGCCTTTTATCCAGCACAGTTTGTCTCTTATAATGAATTACAAACATACTTGTCCACAATGTTACTCTTTACTGTTCTTTTGAATGACTCACAGCTTAATTTTTGGAGAGGTTCATATTCTCTGATTTACATCCATCTTCATGGAAAACAATACTGATGTTAAAAAGGAAGGCCTTTGTTTCACAGAGAAACTTGGAATCTTTAATAGAACTATACAATATCTGAAAAATAATCCAGCTCATTTTTCTCCTGTTCAATTCTGGAATTCATTGACCATTGACCAGTATTTTTTAGGTTTTGTATACAGTGGACTAGACTATACATGTTGTTTTTTAACCTATATAATTTTTCTCTTTCAGTAGATAGATTCTCTTTTGAATAATGTTCCTATAAGTAATTATAGAGTTAAATTTTTTATGTAGCATTTGATTTTCTTTTTGATTTACGTTAAAGAATTTGAAATGTGTTACTACATAAAAAATTCTTCAGTTGGAAGAAATGAATACTTTTGATGAAAAAAGACTAAAATGACATCTGGAGTTTGTAACACACTAGTAGTACAAAGAATATTGTATTTGTAGTTGGAGTTCTTATTAGAAATGAGATTCCCAAAAGTAAATTGTAGTCATATTGGCTTTCTTTCTGAAAAGGGAAAAAAAACCCATTCATGTAGTCATGGAGAACATGATAAACATCAGCATGCATTTTTTTTGTAATACATAATAAAATTAAACATTTTATTTTTTCCTTTTTTATTTCATATTTTGTTTTTTCCCAGTTACATGTAAATTTTTTTAACATTTGGCTTTTTTTTTTAAATTTTGAGTTCCAAATTCCCCCCTTCCTTCCCCTCCCCTCCATTTAAAAGGCAAGCAATTTTATATGAGTTATGCATGTGCATTCATGTAAAACATTTATTTCCCTATTGGTCATGTTGTGGGGGAAAAAACCTGACCAAAAAAACCTCAAGAAAAATAAAGAAAGTTTTAAAAACTTTTTGGCATGCAGACTACATGAGTTCTTTCTCTGGAGATGGATAGTATTCCTCATCACAAATCCTTTGGGAATTGTCTTAGATCACTGTATTGCTAAGAATAACTAAGTCATTTCAGAGATGATCATTATTAAAATACTGCTGTGTACATTGTTCTTCTGGTTCTGCTCATTTCACTTTCCATCAGTTCATGTAAATCTTTCCAGGGTTTCCTGCAACCGTACCCTTCATCATTTCTTGCAGGATTCCATCACAGTCATATACCATAACTTGTTCAGCCATTCCCCAATTGACGGGCATACTCTCTATCTCTAATTCTTTGCCACCACAAAAAGAACTACTACATATAGACTTTTTTCCTTTTTTTTCCTTTGGGACGCAGACCTCAATTTGGTTTTGCTGGGTTAAAGGGCATGCAAAGTTTTATAGCCCTTTATGGATAGTATAATTCAGAATTGCTCTCCAGAATGGTTGAATCGTTTCACAACTTCACCAGCAATGCCTTAGTGTCTCAGTTTTCCCACATCTCCTCCAACATTTATCGTATTCCTTTTCTGCCCTGTTAGCTAATCTGATAGGTATGAGGTTTTGATTGACATTTAGAGTGTTTTTTTCATACAACTATAGATAGCTTTGATGATTTTGTTTGAAAACCGACTATTCATATCCTTTGAACATTTATCAATTGGGGAATGGCTCTTATTTTTTAAAAATTTGACTCAGTACTATATACAGTTGAGAAATGAGACCTTACTAAAGAAACTTGCTGTAACACTTTTTCACATTTATAATTATTATGTAATTCCCTCTATCCATTTCTCCCCATTTCTCCTACTCTCTCTCTTTTCTCTCAGTCCATCCTCAAAAGTGTTTTGCTTCTGACTTCTGCCTCGCCCAGTATACCTTCTCTTCTATCAGCCCTCCTTCCCACTTCTCTTAACCCTTCCCCACCTACTTTCCTATAGGGTAGGAAAGATTTCTGTACCTGAGTGTGTATGTAATTCCCTCTTTGAGCCAGTTCTGATGAGAGTAAAGCTCAAGTGCTTCTCCCCTCCCCCAGCTTCTCCCATCTTTCCCCATGCTGTTAAAGCTCTTTTGTACCACTTTTATGTAAGGTAAGTTATCCTATTCTACCTCTCTTTTCTCCCAATGCATTTCTCTTTCTCACCACTTAATTTTTTAAATAAATCCCATCCTGTTCAGCTTACATTTGTGCCCTCCCTATGTGCAGGGTATCCCTAAAGTCTGAACACATAGGAAATCTCATTTAACTATGCCTATTTTCAAGAAATGAAATGAATGAAATTTTCAACAACATTTTATTAGCATAAATTTTAGCCATTCATATGGAATAAAAGCTTTCATTAGCTATTGGGGCCTGTTTTCCATATTAATGAGATTAATTAAATTAATTAGTGAGATTTCCTATGTGTCTCCTATGTCTTTCTGTGAAATCTCATTTATGCTAATTTGCACGCCTTTTACCTGCCCTAATAAGGACAAGTTCTTTGGAATTACTTAGTATCACCTTCCCATGTAGGAATGTACACTTTAACCTTATTGAATCCCTTATGATTTCTCTTTTCTTATTTACTTTTTCATGTTTCTCTTGATTCTTGTATTTGAAAGTCAGATTTTTTTTCTTTTTTTTTGGCTTTTTGGAGGGCAGTTGGGGTTAAGTGACTTGTTGCATGGCTAGTAAGTGTGTCAAGTATCTGCGGCCACATTTGAACTCGGGTCCTCCTGACTCCAGAGCCAGTGCTCTATTCACTGCACCACCTAGCCACCCCTGAAAGTCAGATTTTCTATTGAGCTCCTTTCATCAGGAATGCTTAAAAGTCTTCTCTTTCGTTGAATATCTGTTTTTCCTCTGAAAGATTATACTTGATATTGCTGGGTAGGTAATTCTTGGTTGTAGTTCTAATTCTGTTGCGCTCTGGAATATTATATTCTAAGCTCTCCAGTGCTTTAGTATAGAAGCTGCTAAATCTTGTGTTGTCTTGATTGTGGTTCTATGACATCTGACTTGTTTCTTTCTGGGCTGCTTGTACTATTTTCTGCTTGACCTGGGAGCTCTGGAATTTGGCTATAATATTTCAGGGAGTTTTCAGTTTGAGAATTTCTTTAGGAGGTGATTGGTGGATTCTATCAGTTTCCATTTTATCCTCTGCTTCTATCATGCTAGAACAGTTTTCCTTGATAATTTCTTAGAAGATGATATCTGAGCTCTATATTTTGTGTGTGTGGCGGGGGGAGGGGGGGAGTGGTGGTGGTTATGACTTTCAGGTAATCCAGTAATTCTTAAATTATCTCTCTGGGATCTGTTTTCCAGGTCAGTTGTTTTTGAATGAGATATTTCACATTTTCTTCTATTTTTTCATTCTTTTGATTTTGTTTGATTGTTTCTTTCTGTGTCATGGAGTCATTAGCTTCTACTTGCCCAATTCTACTTTTTAAGGAATTACTTTCTTCAATGACCTTTTAAAGTATCTCTATTTCTATTCAGCCAATTCGACTTTTTAAGGAGTTACTTTCTTCAGTGAATTTTTGTACATCTTTGTCCATGTGGCAAATTTTGCTTTTTAAGGAATTGTTTTCTTTAGTGAATTTTTGTGCCTCTTTTACAATTTGACCTGTTCTTGGTTTTTAAGGTGTTATTTTCTTTTTAAATTTACTTTTAGTTTACAACATTCAGTTCCACCACCCCCTGAGTTTCAAATTTTCTCCCTCTCCCTTTTTCTCTCCCTCCCCTACCCCCGCCATGGCAGCATGAAATCAAATACAGGATCTACAAATAAATACCTTTGAATTAAACATTAGTCAGATTGTAAAGAAGGATTGTAACCAAGGGAATGAACAATGGGAAAGAGGAAACAAAACAAAACAAGAAAAAGAAAGAGAGCAAGGAGGTGGCTAGGTGGTGCAGTAAATAGAGTACCAGCCCTGGAATTAGGAAGACCTGAGTTCAAATGTGGCCTCAGACACTTAACACAAAAACTAGCCATGTGATCTTGGGCAAGTCACTTAACCCCAGTTGCCCTCCAAAAAGCAAAAAAAAAAAAAAAAAAAAAAGAAAGAAAGAAAAGAAAAAAGAGCAAGTAGTTTGCTTCAATCTGCATTCAGACTCTGTAGTTCTTTCTCTGGCTGTGGATATCTCTTTCTATCAAGAGTCTTTACAATCTTACATTGCTGAAAATAGCCCAGTTAGTTGTCACACATATGTTGTGTCTGTAATTGTGTACAAATTTCTCCTAGTTCTGCTCTTCTCACTCAACATCAGTTTATATAAATCTCTCCAGGTTATTCTGAAGTCTGTCTGCCCCGAATTTCTTATAGCACAATACTATTCCATTACATTCATATACCACAACTTGTTTAGCCATTCCCCAATTGATGGGCATCCCCTTGATTTCTAATTCTTTGCTACCACAAAAAGAGCTGTTATAAATATTTTTGTATATACTGGTTCTCTTCCCACTTCTATGATCTCTTTGGGATACAACCCTAGAAGTGGTATTGCTTTGGGCATAGTTCCAGATTGCTCTTCAGAATGGTTTGATCGGTTCACAAATCCACCAACAATGCATTAGTGTTCCAATTTTTCCACATCCTCTCCAGCATTTATCATTTTTTTGTTTTGTCATCTTAGCCAATCTGACAGTAAGATGTGGTACCTCAGAGTTGTTTTGATTTGCATTTCTCTAATCACTAGTGATTTAGAGCATTTTTTCATATGCTTATAAATATCTTTAATTTCATCCTCTGAAAACTGCCTGTTCATATCCTTTGACCATTTATCAACTGGGGAATGACTTGTATTCTTATAAATTTGACTCAATTCTCTGTATATTTTATTTTATCTTATTTTTAAATTTTTTTTTAAGCAATTAGGGTTAAGTAACTTGCTCAAGGTTACATGGCTAGTTATTTATTTATGTGTAGGTGCTAATTAACAGATCCCAGGTCCTCCCAACTCTGGGGCCTTCGCCTTACTCACTGCCCACCTAGCTGGCCATGTTCTCTGTATATTTTAGAAATGAGGTCTTTATCAGAGACACTGGTTGTGAAAGTTCTTTCCCAGTTTTCCTCTTCCCTCTTAATCTTGGTTACATTCGCTTTATTTGTACTTTATTTGTCCAATTTAATGTAATCAAAATGATCCATTTTGTATTTTATAATGTTCTCTAACTCTTGTTTGGTCATAAAGTCTTCCCTTCTCCATAAATCTGACAGGTAAACTATTCCTTGCTCTCCCGGATTGCTTACAGTATCAGCCTTTATACCTAGATCATGTGCCCATTTAGACTTGATTTTGGTATATGGTGTTAGATATTGGTCTATGCCCAGTTTCTGCCATACTACTATATTCTAGTTTTCCCAGCATTTTTTGTCAAATAGTGCGTTCTTATTCCAAGAATTGGGGTCTTTGGGTTTATCAAACATCAGATAACTATAGTCATTGACTGTTGAATCTCAATGTACCCAGTCTATTCCATTGATCCACTACTCTATTCATCAGCCATTACCAAGTAGTTTGTTGTTTTTTGGTTTTTTTTTTTTTTTTTTTTAAGCAATTGGGGTTAAGTAACTTGCTCAAGGGCTAGTCTTTATTTATGTGTCGGTGCTCATTTTCTGAGGCTGGGACCCATCCCGGGTCATTCTCACTGCACCACCTAGCCGCCCCTATTACCAAGTAGTTTTGATGACTGCTGCTTTATAATACAGATTAAAATCCGGTATGGCTAGGCCAAGGTGTTATTTTCTTCAGTATTTTTTGTACTTCCTTTAACAAAATATTGACTCTTTTTTCATGATTTTCTTGTATCACTTTCATTTCTTTTCCCAATTTCCCCCTATCTCTCTCACTTGATTTTTTAAAATAGATTTTTCTTTTTGCTTTTTGGAGGGGGGATGGCAGGGCAGTTGGGGTTAAGTAACTTGCCCAAGGTCACACAGCTACTAAGTATTAAGTGTCTGAGGCTGGATTTGAACTCAGGTCCTCCTGACTCTAGGACTGATGCTCTATTCTCTGTGACACCTAGCCGCCCTGTCACTTGATTTTTAAAATCCTTTTTGAGTCCTAGGAATTCTTTTTGGACCTCAGACCAGGTCACATTTTTCTTTGAGGCTTTGGATGTAGCAGTTTTGACTTTGTTGTCTTCTTCAGAGTTTGTGTTTTGATCTTCCCTGTTGCCATAGTTCTCTTTTATGGTCAGGTTTGGTTTTTGTTGTTTGCTCATTTTACAGCCTATTTCTTGACTTTTAACTTTATGTTAAAAATTGACTCTTCCTATGATGGAGGGCCACTCTCCCAAACTTCAGGGTTTTTTGTATTGCTGTGTTCAGAGCTAGTCCTAGGGTTCTTTAAGTTTTTATTTCTTCCAAGGTGGTATAATCTAAAGAGAGGTATATTCACTGCTCTTCATCTGTGACTGACCACAAGCACTCTTTTCAGCTCTTGACCTATGACCAGGGTCTCTGCTCCTTTTAGAGCTCCTCCTCACCCTGGGGCTGTGAACCAGGACCAAAACCTGGATCCACACATGAGCAAAGCAACAAAGTCCTGCACCCAGTACTAGCAAGGGGGCTCCTGTATTCTCCTTCTGACTAGTTGTCCCATCCTTTTACCGTATGAGGGGTGAGAGCTTTGGGAGCCGATGTTACCTACTGGTTGCGCCCAAGGCCTGCTGGGGACTTGCCAGGATGGCCTGTGCTGGACTGTGCTCCACTCTCACTACAGTGTAACAAACTTTTCCTGCCAATCTTCTAAGATGTCTTTTGCTGGAAAATTTTTTCACCCCATTTGTGATTTCTGTTGCTGTTCCAGAATTTGTTTTGAGCCATTATTTAAAGTTTTTTGGAAAGGAATTTAGGAGAGCTCAGAAGAATCCCTGCCTTTTCTCTGCCATCTTGTCTCTGCCCTAAAATAATCTAACAGGCAGTGCACTAAGAATTCCAGCTAAGAAAGTGTTCTTGCAGAAGGTAGAACTTCAGCTACAACTTGAAGAGCCACAGGGTGAAGACAAGAAAGGGAGAGAGTTCCATGCAGGAGAGATAGTAAAAGTGTGTGGATTCAAGAGGTTGAGTGTCTTGTTCCAGGAACAGCAAGAAATCCAGTGTCACTGGATCACAGATCATGTGGAAGAAAGTAAGGTACAAGAGAACTAAAAAGATAAGAGAGGGCATTGTGCCACGCATTAGGGATACAAAACAGTCCCTGTCTGTAGCAGCAAGCACCCTAGCATACCCAGGGTGGCTGCCAACACAGGTTCTTAGATCTGCTTTTCTAAAGGAAAGCAACTCAAGATGGGTTAACAAGCTTACTTTAATCAAACAAACATATATCATTTACTTAGTTCAGGGGAAAAAGGTCAGCACCTTCAGAGTATACAGACAGAAACTTTTCAAGCAGACAGGCCTCCAACTGTCCAACCATTACATCCATACCAAATCACAGTAGCCAGAGAGGGAAGCATCAACATCTGGGTTTTTTAAAGCCAAGGACACTCTTGAGGGCTGCCCAGAGTCACATCTGGTCAAATCACACACTTCTCAAAGTGAGCCCCAAAGCAAAGTCTCACATTAAGGTTCATATAGCTTTCTCCAGGCTCAGAGAATGTCACAACCCTCTTGACCCACTGCCCGATCACAAAGTATCTCCTGAGAAACAAGGCTCCCACCACCAGCTCCAGGTGCACTTAACCTAGGGGCAGGGAAGATCTTAAACATTTACATTCCTATAACACTGTCCTTAGTGAGTTTTATGTTCTGTGTTTGATTCTCTAGAGACTTAGTTATTTAGCATCTTATGAAAGCCTTCTCCTTACAGGCCATGAGTCAGGTAGGGAGGCAGGAAACTGATGTTCTAGAGGTCATCGTTTTTGTTCTATCTTCCCTCCTCCACTTCATCATTTCTGGCTATAGTTTGTTTTTTTTTTTTCATTTTTTTTTCTTCACTAGGCTGTCTGTTTAACAGATGCATCTTAAGGGAGGGACTTGGTTTTGTAAATAAGAGTCACGTGATGACTTAATGATGATTTAATTATGTGTTATAAACTGTGTGGGGTATGGAGACCCTACCCCAAATTGACTACTTGGAGACATCTCAAGGTGAAAGCAGGAAATATTATTGAATCTCTTGAGAAGCAGGCGGGCCCCATCACTGGGAAGTCCAGGGAGAGGAGGCTGCCATACAGAAGCCAAAGCTGGGTTATATAGCCGAAAACCACAGCCTTCCCCTTCCTCATGTAATCTTTTAAATTGATTGGTTGCTGTGTTAGCATTCCCTTATTTGGCAGGTGGGGTGACAAGGGGATTTCTAGAGTTTCATTTTCCCCAAGGTCACCTGACTTCTGGTAGCTAGAAACTGAGGCCTAAAGGCTTCTAGTACTTTAGCAAATAGTCCACTTGAGAAACCACATTTCATTCTATACAGGTACTATATTAAGAAAGTATGCTGATAAAATGCAAGGGTTAAAAGTGATTTGTCTTTGACCATCATAGATTGGGAGTCTTGTTATTATTTTGGACATATGCCACAATGCCATACTTTTCTCAAAAGTACCATGAAAATAGTTTTAAGAATTGTTTAAAAATCTGTTTTGGTAATTAAGTGAATTTGAAATGTAACTTGTGTGCAACAATTTATTTCCTGACTAAGCTGCATAAACATAATTTCCTAAATTAAAAAAAAAAGATGATTATATTTTAGGCCGACTTTGAGCGTCTGTAAGATTTTATAATGAGGTCTAAACTGGATTTACTCTTAGCTGTTCTGTTTGACAAAAAGATCAAATATTTGCTGACTTAAGCTGTTTTTAAGTTTTTTGCCTTTATCTTGGTGAAAAATATATTAACATTGCTATAGGATATAGTAATAGTCTATGTAGATTGTTGATTTATTCAGTTCTTATGCTTTTTTGACATCAATGGCTGATTTAAAAGAGGTTAGGTTGCAAACTGTATCTTCTCATCTTCGTTCATCTAATTTAGTGTCAAATTTTGATATTTGCATCTATCAAGTAGTTAATTCAGAAACAGCTTCCATGTTGGTAAATAATCATTTCTTCTCTGTTAAAATGTAGTCATTTTTGTAATTTTTTTTCATTTAAAATGAAATCTAAAATTTTAGTTGTCATAGCTAAAAAGTAGAAAAGCAAGAAAATAATGATGATAATAACTGATATTTAAGGTGATGAAACAAATCAGTTGGCCTTTCACTGAGTAACTTTGCAAGATACTTTAGGTAGAGATTGTGCTGTATCTTCTGTCTGGTCTATGATAGGAATCTTGGATTTAAGCCCCAGGCATGCCATTAACCTTGGATAAGTACCTTCACATCCAAACTAGCTCAGTCTTTGGCAGCTCCATCTGGTCCTCGGAAATCTTCAGCAGCTACTGCTGGCCCTTGGACTTAGCAGCTCCTCAGCTGCTTCTCAGCAGCTCCAGCTGGCCCTCAGACTCAGCAGACGTTTCAGCTGGTTCCCAGAATCAAAATAACTTCATCCACATTCTCAAAAATAAAAATCTTTCTCTCAAGCCTTGGGCCTCTCTTCCTCAGCCTCCAGAACCTGGCTCCAAGAAGATCTGAAATTCCAGCTAGGGCTTCTCCTTATATATCTATTAGGTCCTCCCTGCTCTGCCCCTTCCTGTTACATCAGGAACTTCTGTTATGTCAGCAATAGGGGTTCATACCTTCTGTTTCTTTAACAGAGGCTTGATTAATTACTAAGTGCTAAGTACCTGTTACCTTTGCCAATACAAAGGAATCTTCAAATTCAAATTATATTACCATTACAGCTGGTTGGGGTTAAGTTAACTTGCTTAGGGTCACACAGCTAGAAAATATCTGAGGCTGGATTTAAACTTGGATCCTTCTGACTCCAAGGCCATTGCTCTATCTACTTTGTCATCTAGCTGCACTTCTCCTATCCCCCAATAATTTCTTATAGCACAGTAGAATTCCATCACAAACATATACTACAGGTTGTTCAGCCATCCTCAACTGATGGGAAACTCCTTGGTTTCCAGTTTTATGCCACTATGAAAAGAGCTGCTATAAAGATTTTTGCACAAATAGGTTGTTTTTCCTTTTCTTTGATTTCATTGGGATATAGACCTAGTTTTGTTATTGCTGGGTCAAAGGCTATGCACAATTTTATAGTCCTTTGGGTATAGTTCCATATTGTTCTCCAGAATGATTGGACCAGTTCATAACTCTACCAGCAATGTATTAGTGTCCTGATTTTTCCAAATCCCCTCCACCATTTGTCATTTTCCTTTTCTGTCATGTTAGTCAGCCTGACAGGTGTGAGGTTCCCTCTGCCTTTCTCAGAATTTCCTGGCTACTTACTAAGGAAGTGGGTATTGGGGGTGGGGTGGGGGGAAGCATAAGGAAAAAAAATGAAAGCTAACCCCCATTAGGATTCCTTCAGTCTCCTTTTCTGCCCATACTCTTGTCTACCTTTTTATCATACCTACACTCCTTTTTACTCCAGAAACTCTAATCTTAGCTTCTTTGACAGAGTGCCTAGAATTGGTGGAAAAGGAAGATTGGAGGATTGCTATTTTTCCTCTGAAATATCGATGGATAATGTCACTACTTATTTTTTGTTAAAAAACAAAGTGTTTGGAGGCAGAGCCAAGGTGGTAAATTAGAAGGAAACAATATAGTGAGTTCTCCATATAGATCTAGAAAATGCACCAGACTGAATTCCTAATGGGGAAATCCAACACAAAGTCATAGTGAGTCATTTTTCTAGGCCAGGTTAGTATAGGAAGACAAAGAGATTGGTGGACACTGGGGACAGTGGCTAGGAGCAGCCCATGTAGAATACTTTAAACACATGGAGACACTGTATCCAAGGGCAAGAGGAGGTCCCAGACCCATACCAGTTCACCCCACCCCACCTCACCCCCCGGACACGTAGGGGGACAGTGTCTACTACCCAGTTCCAGGTCAGAGATCCAAGGCAAGCTGATGAAGAGACCTGTAGAATAACATTCTTAAGTAGGATGGCCTTGGGCAATGTACTGAGAAAGGAGGAAATTCAGAAACAAGCTACAGTGATGGTGTTGTGAAGCCTGCAGAAGAAATAACCAGGACAGCAATCATAGGCCCAAGAGGAACCTGAAATTTTGTTACTCTGAACCAGCAGAGCTTCCCAGCTAACTGATGGTAGCTAAACCCAGTAGCATTTTACTGTTTCTAAGACCAAAACCTAGCTCAGGAAATAAGAGTTCAGATCAAAGGGACAGCAATCAGACTTTACCCTGGGACAGACCAGTTTGGGAGTGCTAAAAACTTGTAGCTCCTCAGCCTGTTCTTGAGAGCCTGTAACAACACAACATTCAATATTCTCTTTTTTTTTTTTGCTTTTTGGAGGGCAGTTGGGGTTAAGTAACTTGCCTAAGGTCACACGGCTAGGTTTTTTGTTTGTGTGTGTATTAAGTGTCTGAGGTCGGATCCGAACTCAGGTCCTTCTGACTCCAGGGCCGATGCTCTACTCACTGCTCCACCTAGCCGCCCATCATTCAATATTCTAAAAAAGCAGCAGAACCAGCCCAGACCTTTATTCCAGAAGTACCCAGAACCTAACAGTAATGTTGAGTCTGAAGTCAGAAAGTAGACTGTAAGAAAAAAAACAACCCACCATTAAAAATCTATTATGGTGATAGAAATATTCAAGACACAAACCCAGAAGTAAGTCATTCCAAAACATACAAAGCTTCAAAGAAAAACACAAGATAGGAACAAATTCAAAAGAATTGTTTTTTTTTTTAAAGCAATTAGGGTTAAGTAACTTGTCCAAGGTTACATGGCTAGTTATTTTTGTATGGGTGTTAAGTATCTGAGGCCAGAAGTGATCCCAAGTCCTCCAGACTCCAGGGCCAGTGCTCCTACTCACTGCGCCACCTAGCCGCCCCCTTAAGTGAATTCTTAAAAGAGATGAATCAAAAGTTTAAAATTTTTAAAATGTTTTTGTCAATGATGAAATGAGAGTGCTGGAGGAAAAAACTAAAAAAGAACTTAGAGCTATGGAAGAAAGAATGACCAGTTTGATACAAGGGATACAAAATCTTGCCCTTTGAAAATCTGAATATTGGAATAATGGAAGCCAATGACTTCATGAAACAACAAGAAATATTAAAAGTCAAAACACTGAAAAAATAGAAGAAAATGCAACGTATAGCAAAAACAATTGAGTTGGAAAACAGATGAAGGAGAAAAACAGACTGTGACCACCATGAGAGTCTATTCATATTTCAAGAAATCTTTAAAAAAAAAAATTGCAAAGGGCTTCTTTTCCTCTACCACTTAATAGTGTTTTATTTTTTTTTCTCACAATTACATATAAAGCTAGTTTTAAACATTCATTTTTACAAGATTTTGAGTTCCAAATTTTTTTCCTTCCATTCCCTCTCCCCTCTCCAAGGCAGTCTAATACAGGTTATATATGTATAATCATGTTCAATGTATTTCTACATTAATCATGTTGTAAAAGAGGAATCAGAACAAAGGGGAAAAAAAACCCATGAGAAAGAAAAAACAACAGACAACAAAAATGTGAAAATAGTATGCTTTGATCTGTATTCAGACTCCATAATTTTTTCTCTGGAGGTGGATAGCATTTTCTCTCATGAGTCTTTTGGAATTGTCTTAGATCATTGTATTGCTGAGAAGAGCTAAGTCTGTCAAAGTTGGTCATTGCCCAATGTTGCTATTACTGGGTACAGTGTTCTCCTGGATCTACTCACTTCCCTCAGGCATCAATTCCTGTAAGTCTTTCCAGGTTTTTCTGAAATCATCCTGCTCATCATTTCTTATAGTGCAGTAGTATCCCGTTATATTTATATACCACAACTTGTTCAGCTATTCTTCAGTTAATGGACAGCCCCTCAATTTCCAACTTTTTGCCACTACAAAAAGAACTTCTACAAATATTTTTGTACAAGTGGGTCCTTTCCTCTTTTTTATGATTTCTTTGGGATACAGACCTAGTAGTGGTATTGCTGGATCAAATAGATGCACAGTTTAATTGGTTTTTGGGCCTAGTTCCAAGTTACTCTCCAGAATGGTTGGATCACTTCACAGCTCTGCCAACAATGCATTAAGATTCCAGTTTTCCCACATCTTTTCTAGCATTTATCATTTTGCTTTTCCATCACATTAGCTACTCTGATAGGTGTGAGATGGTATCTCAGAGCTGTTTTAATTTACATTTCTCTAATCAGTAGTGATTTAGAGCATTTTTTTTCATATGACAAAAGATACCTTTGATTTCTTCATCTGAAAACTATTCATGTCCTTTGACCATTTATCAGTTGGGGAATGACTTGTATTCTTATAAATTTGATTCAGTTTGAGAATATATATTTGAAAAAGGAAGCCTTTATCAGAAAAATTGTTTCCCAACTTTCTGTTTTCCTTCTAATTTTGATTGCATTGGTTTTGTTTGTGCAATCTTTTTTTAATTTAATGTAATCAAAATTATCTATTTTGCATTTCATCATATTCTGTATCTCTTGTTTAGTCATAAATTCTTCCCTTTTCTATAGATCTGACAGGCAAACTAATCCTAGATCTTGTAATTTGCTTATGGTATCAGCCTTTATATCTAAATTATGTACCCATTTTGACCTTATCTTGATATGTGGTGTGAGATAATGATCTATGCCTAGTTTTTGCTGTATTATTTCACAGTTTACACAGCAGTTTTAGGCAAGTAGTAAGTTCTTATCCCAGAAGCTGGAATCTGAATGAAGATTGAAGCATACTATTTTCTCTGTTTTTATTATTTTGTTTATCCTTTCTTGTGGCTTTTCCCTTTTTTTTTTTAAACACATGCTTTATTAACTTCTGTTTTACATCATTCATTTACAATCATTTTCCCCCCATTATTCCCCTACCCAACCTCCCAGAACAGTAATCCCACAAGATATCGCTTCCTCCAATCTGCTCTCTCCCATACCTTCTCCCATACCCCCATCGACTTTTCCATTAGAGGAAGGTGAGTCTTTGCATCCCAATGCCTGCACATCTTATCTCCCTATTACAAGCAAAAGAGTATTAATAATAGTATTTATATATATTTGAAACATTTAATGTTATGACCTCAAATTTCAGATCCATTTCCTTCCTCCCTTGTCACCCATTCCCTCTTGGGAGATAAGTAATTCAGTATATGTTGTACATGTCTAGCTATGCAAAACATTATCATAGTAGATATATTGTACAAGGCTGCTTATAATTCCCTCCCACTCATCCCACCCCCCACCTGGTCCATTCCCTACATGATCCTGTCCCTCTTCTATAGTGGGTACTTCCAACCTCCCCTCACCCCAAGGATGCCCTCCCATCCATCATCCCTCCTCCCATCCCCCTTCCCCCTATCCTGCTGCAGGTTGAGATATCCCATTTAGTATGTATGTCATTTTCTCCCTGAACCAAATTCAATGTGAATGTGGTTTTGCCTTTTTAGCCTTCCTTATTCTCCCCCTCCTTTGCAACCACTTCCCCTTGCTTCTTCTACATGAGATAGTTTACCCTACCCTGTCTCTCCCCATCTCCTCTTGCCACTTTCCTCTCTCACCTCATAATTTCATCCCTTGAGTATTCTCCCTTCCCAACAAATTCAACCTATGCCCTCTATCCATATATAACTGTAACCATATACACACACATTCACATATGTATTCATATGACCACACCCCCTTCTTCCATTATTTTCATAGTGAGAAAGATATCATCAGTCACAGTTATTGCTTTTCCATATAGGAATGTAAATAGTTCAACTTTGATAAGTTCCTTTTGATTTCTTTTCCCTGATTACCTTCTCAGGCATCTCTTCCTTCTTGTGTCTGGATGTCAAATTTTCTATTCAATTCTGGTTTTTTCCTCAAGAATGCTTGAAAGTCCTCTATTCCACTGAATGACCATATTTTCCCCTGAAACAAAATACTCAGTTTTGCTGGGTAGGTGACCCATGGGTTCATTCCCAGTTCTTTTGCCCTCTGGAATATCATATTCCATGCCCTTCGATCCCTCAGTGTAGAAGCTGCCAGGTCCTGGGCTATTCGGATTGTGTTTCCACAATATTGAAATTGTTTCTTCCTGGCTGCTTGTAGTATTTTCTCCTTGATCTGGGGATTCTGGAACCTGGCTATAATATTCCTGGGAGTTTTCTTTTGGGGTCTTTTTCAGGAGGTGATCGGTGGATTCTTTCTTTTTTTCTTTTTTTTTTAAAGCAATTGGGGTTAAGTAACTTGCTCAAGGTTACACGGCTAGTCATTATTTATGCGTGGGTGCTCATTTTCTGAGGCCGGATCTGATCTCGGGTCATCCAAACTCCGAGGCCGGCGCTCTTACTCACTGCGCCACCTAGCCGCCCCTTTAGGGCAGTTGGGGTTAAGTAACTTGCCCAAGGTTACACGGCTAGGTTTTTTTTGTTCATATGGATTAAGTGTCAGAGGCCGGCTCCGAACTCAGGGCCTTCTGATTCCAGGGCTGGCGCTCTATTCACTGCTCGGTGGATTCTTTCAACCTCTATTTTGCTCTCTGGATCTAAAACATCAGGGCAGTTTTCCTTGAGAATTTCTTGAAGGGTGATTTCTAGGTTCTTTCTTTGATCATGGCTTTCAGGTAGTCCAATAATTTTTAAATTGTCTCTCCTGGATCTATTTTCCAGGTCAGTGGTTTTTCCCATGAGATATTTCACATTGCCTTCTAATCTTTCATTTGTTTGGATCTGCTTAACAGCATCTTGATTTCTCATAAAGTCACTAGCTTCCATTTGCTCCAGTCTAACTCTGAAGGAATGAATCTCCTCAGTGAACTTTTGAGATTCTTTTTCCATCTGGCAAATTCAACTTTTTAAGGCATTCTTCTCCTCATTGCCCTTTTGGGCCTCCTTTGCCATTTGAGTTAGTCTATTTTTTAAGGTGTTGTTTTCCTCAGTCAGGCTGTTGACCCTCATTTCATACTTTTCCTGCATCCTTCTCATTTCTCTTTCCAATTTTCCTCCACTTCTCTTATTTGATTTTTAAAGTCCTTCTTAAGGTCCTCTATGGCCTGCAACCCACTCATGTTTTCCCCTGGGGCTTTTGGAGCAGGACTTCTGACCTCACAGTCCTTTTCCCGCTCTATGCCCCCAAAATAGGAGTCTAGGGTTGCATTTTTCTGTTTCCTTTGCCTTGGCATGTTGCCACTTAATTGCTTGACTTTTGGGCTTGTTGCCACACTATGGCTTTAAGGCCAGATAGAGGAATTTTCGTCCCGAACGTGTGGGGGGCAACTTCCGTTTCTGGCAAGCTGTAAACCCACCCACAACTTCCACCCTAGATCACAATCCAGATCCAGGGAGGTTAAAGCAAGAGCGATTACCCCCCAAGACTGATCGCTGGATCTCCCTACAAATTTGCAGGCCAAGAGCTGGAGCTGCCTCTGAAAACTACAAAATAGCGTGTCTCCTCAGCGGCTTCTAGCCCCCAGGGGAGGGAGCTGACGCATTCCCTAATACCAGTCCCAAAGTCCATAGGACACTAACCTCTTACTTTGTCCCAGGCAAGTCTATGTTGATAGTTCTGGAGTCGCCACAGCTCCTGGTGTTCTGGGGTTCCTCCAGCTGGCTGCTGGCCCTGCCGCCCTGGGGCTAAAACCTCGGCTCATGCAGACCTGGGCTCGGCTCGGCTCCTGCGCTCTGCTCGCTGCATGCTGCCAGGTCGCAGACCTCTGCGCTGGTCCTTCCTGCAGGGCTGCTGGGCTGTCCTCAGCGGGAGTTTAGCTTCTCTGTGTCGTTCTGTGGGTGCTGGGTCTCCAGAAGTTGTTCAGAGTCCCCTTTTACATCGTTTGGGGGGAATGTGGGGGCAGAGTGGCTTGGATGAGCTGTTTCTACTCCTCCATCTTGGCTCCGCCCCCGGCTTTTCCCTTTTTTCTGATTCTTCTTGCACAACATGACTAATGTGGAAATAGTTTAACATGATTGTACACATATAGCCTAAATTAGGTTGCCTGCTGTCTTGGGGAGTAAAGGAGAGGGAGAGAAAAAAAATTTGGAACTCAGAATCTTATAAAAGTGAATGTTGAAAACTATCTTTACATGTAATTAGAAAAAATAAAATTTTTTAAAAAGTTATTGATAGCTCTACCTCCCCCACTGTCCCAATTAGAAAGGTTCCCACCTATTCTCCCAATGGCTCTTTACATTTTGACATCGTCTCCCCCTACCCCATCAAAGGAAGACTACACAGTTTATGTTTGTTTTTGTTATTTATATTTTATATTTTTTTAATTAACAAAAATCTGTTCTCTCCCTCCCATTCTGACCTCCCCCCTGCAATTTTTAGAATGGAAAAAATTATCACTTTTACAAACATGTATAAGCAAACCGTGTACACTATGACTATGATGAATGAGTGAGTGAGTGAGTGTGTGTGTGTGTGTGTGTGTGTGTGTGTGTGTGTGTGTGTGTGTGTGTAGAAGAGAGAAGGGAGGGAAGGGGGAGGGAGGAGAGAGAGAGAGAGAGAGAGAGAGAGAATGTATCTTATTCAAGTCATTCACTTTCAAATCTTGAGGTGGGTAGTATGCTTCATAATTACTCCTCTGGAATAATGGTTGGGAATTATACAATTCAGAGTTCTTAATTCTTTCAAAGTTATTTGTCTACCATATTGCTGTCACTATATAAACTGTTTTCCTAATTCTGTTCATGTCTTTATGCTTAAGTTCATATAAATTTTCCCAAGGTTTTTCTGAAAATCATCTTTATCATTTCTTACAGTGCGTGTATATACCATAATTGTTCAGTCATTCCCAAATTATGGATGCTCCCTCAGATTCCCATTCTTTGCCAACTCACAAAGAGCTATAAATATTTTTATATATCCCTGTGCTTTGTTTGGTTTAAGACTAATCCTTCCCTAGCAAGGGATAGTCTACCAGTCAGATCTATGGAGAAGGGAAGAATTCATAACCAAGTAAGAGACAGCATTACAAAATGTAAAATAAATATTTTGATTACATTGAATTTGATTATATTACATTAAAAAGCTTTTGCACAGACAAAATCAATGCAACCAGTATTAGAAAGGAAATCAGAAAGCTGGGAAACAATCTTTACGGCAAGTGTCTCAAATATATAGAGAACTGAACCAAATTTATGAGAATACAGGTCATTCCCCAATTGGTAAATGGTCAAAGCATATGAATACACAGATGTCAGATGAAGAAATCAAAGCTACAGTCATATGACTATAGTCATATGAGGAAGTGCTCTAAATTACTTTTGATTAGAGAAATGTAGATTAAAACAGCCATGAGGAACCACCTCACACCTATCAGATTGACTAATATGACAAAAGAAGAAAATAAATGATAGAGGGGGTGTGGGAAAATTGGAACATTAATGCATTGTTGGTGAGGTTGTGAACTGATCCAACCATTTTGGAGAGTAATTTGGAATTATATCTAAAGGGCAATCAAACTGTTCATAACTTTTGATCTAGCAATACTGTTACTAGGTCTGTATACCAAAGAAATCATAAAAAAGAGAAAAAGGATCTAAACTGCAAAACCATAGCAACCCTTTTTGTGGCAGTGAAAATTAGAAATTGAGGGATGCCCATTAATTGGGGAATGGCTGAAAAAGTTGTGTATGAATGTAATGGATTGTTATTTTGCAATAAGGAATGATGAACAGGCAGGAAAAATGTGGAAAGACTTGTACAAACTGAAGCAAAGTGAAATGAGCACAACTAGGAAAACATTTTACACAGTATAAGCAACATTGTGTGATGATCAGCTATGAATGAATGACTTTGCTCTTGTCAACAGAGTGATCCAAGACAAGTACAAAGGACTCATGATAATCCTGATAAAGAAATGATGGATAGGGAGGCTAGGTGGTGCAGTGAGTAGAACGCCGGCCCTGGAGTCAGAAGGACCTGAGTTCAGATCCGTCTTCAGACATTTAACACACACACACAAACAAACAAACAAAAAACGTAGCCTGTGACCTTGGGCAAGTTACTTAACCCCAATTGCCCTCCAAAAAGCAAAAAAAAAAAAAAATGATGGACACTGAATGCAGATCAAAGCATACGTTTTTCACCTCATTTTTTCATGTTTTTTCCTCTTGATCTATTTTCTTCTTTCAAAACTGACTAATATGGAAATATGTTTTATGTAATTATACATATATAACCTGTATCAAATTGTCATTTGAGGAAGAGGGTAAAGGAGAAGAATGAGGGAGGGGAAAAATTTGGAAATCAAAATCTTGTAAAAATGAATGCTAAAAATTGTCTTGACGTATAATTGAGAAAAAAATTAAATACTACTTAAAAAAAGACTAATCCTTCCCTGAATGCCCTTCCATTAATTCTCTCATCTCTCATTTCCCTGTTGAGTGAGATGTATTTTTGTTGCCAGCTGTGTTTTCTTCCCTCCAGTTCATATAACAGTGAGGTTTAGGTGTTAGGAAATAAAGGAGAAAAACCTGGATCTCAATTTAATAACTGGATTTTGATATAATAGTGAAATAACTTCTCTTAAGAGATCTCTATATGGTCTGTGCTTTTTGCCTTAATTTTTAAAGTTGACAATTTCCACTATTCTCTTAAAATTAGTTTTAAATTTTCCTAAATGAGGAAATGAAACTTTTTAAGTGTGAGTTTATTGCATTAAACTTACAAATACCACAGCAGTAATATTTTTTACCACATACAGGAAACTGATGCAATTGAGGTCTAATTGAATCAGTACCTTCCCTTTTTAGGACTTAAGATTTGTTGGGCATAATTTGAAATTTGAATTAATCTGGGCTTAGTATATACCAATATAAGTAATTGATAGCAATATATTATATAGTTTAAATTTCTTTTTATTATTATGAACATAGGTATCAACTAACACAAACACTGAGCTATTCAGAGAACAGAAAAAGATTGTGAATTTCTGTTATGTGTAGCTTGTTTCCCTCCCCCCCATATTATACTAATTTAATATGGTATTTCTAATACTATCCTTCTTGTCTGAGTCTCCTTCTGTACTATATTCTACTTTTAAAAGATTTATTGATGTTTCCCTTTTCTTCCTATTTAAAATATCGCTATCACTATCCTTTAGTCTCCTCTCCCACCCACCCTCCATAACCCCCCTCAAAAAACCAGCAACACATCTTCCTTCGTAATGAAAGTTGTGTAGTAATAAAAAACAAAGCCACACGTTGTCCCTATTTGAAAATGTGTAGTGCATTCTATACCTTTAATGCATTACTTCTCTGTTATTATTCATTATCAGTATTTTGGAGTTTAATTGATCATTGGATTGAACAAATTCTTTTACAGTTATTTTACTTTACTCTGTTGTAATCCTATAATTTTTTGTACTTCATTCACTCAAAATTGGCTTGTGGGAAAGAGTTAGGAAGAGAACTAGGAGAGAGTGTCACAAAAAATAGAGAGAAAAGAATATCAAGGAAAAGAGGGTGACTGACAAAATGTTGAAGGTGGCAAAAAGGTCAAGAAGGAGGAGAACCGAGAAAAAGCCATGAGATCTGGCCATTAAGTTTCATTAGTAACTTTGGAGAGAATGGTTTTAGTGCTTTCCTTTCTTCTTTCTCTGTTTATGATGTGCTCTTTTATATTTAAGTCATGTATTCATTTGGAACTTATCTTGGTATGAATATAAGATGCTGGTCAATAACTGATTTCTCCCAAATTGTGTTCCATTTTCTCTGGCAGCACTCCCCACTCTCCCCATAGTGAGTCGTTATTACTGTCCTTGGGATCTTTGTACACTGAGCTACTATGTTTATTTGCTTCTTTATCCTGCATCCATAATCTATACCACTCATCAAATTTTTTTTTTTAACCAGTGCCAAATAGTTTTTAGTTTATTGCTTTATAGTAGAGTTGGAGATTGGTATTTCTAGCCCCTTGATTCCTTCCCTCTTCTCCTCCCTTCCCCCTAGTATTTCCCTTGAGATTCTTGACCCCTTGTTCTTCAGATAAATGTATTAGTTTCTTTGAAAAATATGGTTTTGGGGCAGCTAGGTGGTGCAGTGAGTAGAGTGTCAGCCCTGGAATCAGAAGGACCTGAGTTAGGATCCGGCCTCAGACACTTAATGAACACACAAATAAAAACTTAGCCGTGTGGCCTTGGGCAAGTTACTTAACCCCAATTGCCCTCCAAAAACAAACAAACAAACAAACAAAAAAAGAAAAATATGGTTTTATTTACCAATTAAATTTTTTTTGTTTTTAATTATTTGTTGATTTTTTAGAACTTTAAATTTTTTGTGTTTTGTTGTGATCTTTTATTTTGACTTTATTTAGTTGTGTGCTCAATTCATTGATGTATTCCTTTTCCCTTTTTAAAATGAAAGATAATTTTTTTTCCTAAGGATTTCTTTGGCTTCACCCTTTACATTCTAATTTTTCTAGCCTCCTCATTAAAGAGAAGAAAAGGAGAGGAAAAAAAGAAGAAATTTGATTAATACTAGTATAATGTAATTTAGGTGGTTTATTCCTAGTCCTCTGCCCTTTCTTCCACTCTTTGTCAAACCCAGACACCAGTTTTTGGTTTTTAAATTTTCTTTCTTTAAAAAAACAAAAGAAAAACTCTGTGATCAGTTTTTTGAAGCCGAAGCTTGATTTTCTTGTGACTGTTTCCTGATAAATGCAACTCTTCTTCCATAAGAGATACAGTTTTGGGTTGCCTAATAGATCTGAGTGTTGGGTTGGGGTTTTTTTTGTTGATTTCTTGAAATAAGGTGTCCAGGTTTTTTGTCTGGTCATGGTTTTCACAAAGTCTGATTTTTATTATACTTCTCCTAGCCCTGTTTTTTAGTAAATACTTTACATTTTTCATAGTAGATACTTCACATCTTCTACTTTTTCAGTCTTTTCACTTTGTTCTGATTACCTTGTTCTAACAATTTCTTATCTCATGGCGTCATTGAATTCTCATTGCTCTCTCTTTTTAGAGAGTCTGATATTTGGGTAAGGTTTTCCATCTTCTGTTCTAAGGTATGTATTTTCATGTTTTTTCCTCTTGAACTCTAATTTCATTTATAATTTCCTTACCTCTGGCTTGATTTCCAGGCACTCTGTAGTTCTTGTGAATGAGCTTTTGTTTTTACCTCTGAGGCTGTGTTTGTAGCTATGAAATTACATTTCTGGATTTATCTCTTAGGGTTCTATTGTCCTTAGAATTTCTTTATTATATTTGGTTTTACTCATATTTTCAGCCTTAGTTCTTGTTTCATATTTTCTGATCCACCCAGACCTTTCTGGCATACCTGTGAGCTAGGCCTTGTTTGGTCCTGTTCCTTCTGTAGTCTGGACACCATTGCTTGTCCATAAGTGGTAGGTGGTATCAGTCCCCATGCTCTGTCTTAGTCTGTCTTCTGTGTTTTACTGAATGTTCTGACCCCAGTCAGACTTTTTTTCCCCTTGCATTATCCCCAATTTAGACTTATTTCAGTTCTCTTTTACATCCTTGACAGACCCCAGTATTAGGTTTAAAGTCCAGCTCATCTCAGGAGCTCTGCACTGGCATCCAGAAGCAGAGCCAGTGTTTGTTTATCATGGTGCTGTGGCACACAGTGGTCCAGATGATCATCCAAAGGACACTCCCTTTTCAGTGACCTATATCATTTGGTTCTTTCTGTCCTCTCACTTCTTTTCTCATTGGCCAGTGCCTTCTGGCTTCAGGTCCTTGGTGATTGGAACTTCCACTGTCTCAAATGCTTCTGTTTAGAAGGCTGGTTGGGTTCAAATCTGCTTTTTGTAGCTTGAGCTGACGTCTATGTTGGGATCCTTTTCCAACTCTCCTTCCTCCTTTCTCTTTCTCTCCGCCCCAGTAGGCTTCTAGCTATTGCTTTTGTGCAGTTTTCATCCATATGGAGTAAGTTACCCATTTCTTTTCTTTTGTACTGGTCTTTTTGAGGTAATACTAAAAAATATACTGGGGTTTATGTTGGAGATCTGATCTTTTATAAACCTTTCATGTTGCTGTCTTAACCAGAAGTCCTAGCAGCATACTGTTGTGCTCATCAGCATTATATTTTATTTTATTTAGTTTATTTTATTTTGCTTTTTGGAGGGCAATTGGGGTTAAGTAACTTGCCCAAGGTCACATGGCTAGGTTTTTTGTTTGTGTGTGTTAAGTGTCTGAGGCCGGATCCGAACTCAGGTCCTTCTGACTCCAGGGCCAGTTCTCTACTCACTGTGCCACCTAGCTGCCCCTCTCATCAGCATTGTAGAAACTGGTATGTATTAATTTGTACATTATTTCTCTTGATAAATAAGTTTTAATATTCCTGTAATGTAGGAGGAGTCCATTTGTTTTTTTTTTTTTAAGCAATTGGGGTTAAGTAACTTGCTCAAGGTTACACGGCTAGTCATTATTTATGCGTGGGTGCTCATTTTCTGAGGCTGGATTTGATCTCAGGTCATTCCAACTCCGAGGCCGGCGCTCTTACTCACTGGGCCACCTAGCCGCCCCTTTAGGGCAATTGGGGTTAAGTAACTTGCCCAAGGTCACAGGGCTAGGTTTTTGTTTGTGTGGATTAAGTGTCTGAGGCCAGCTCTGAACTCAGGTCCTTCTGACTCCAGGGCCGGCGCCCTATTCACTGCGCCACCTAGCCGCCCCGTGGAGTCCATTTGTTATTGGACCAAACTGCTTCTTATATTTATACTAGTGGTAGAGGATAACATTTTGTTTCTAATGGTAAGATGAATGAATAAAAAAACCTCCATTACATATTTGACATGGGGAGACAGATAGGAAAGTGAGACAGTTCTTACCCTCTAGGATCTTCAAATCACATGAAGGGAAATAATAGAGGGGAGTGTTGGCCTAGGGAAGAGAGTTTTGGTGTGGAGAGTCACGGAGATGGAGTGGTAAGTAGGATATCGCCCCATTCTCTGTAAGAAGCTATTCCTTGTCTTTCCTGTTCTCTTCTCTTTCTCTTCTCCCTCCTCAGTCTCCCATTTAGTGACTTATTTCTGAGATTACTTTCCATCTGCTCTACAAATATCATGTATGTACATTTGTATGTATGTATGCACATATAGTTTTCATGTTGTCCCCTTCATTAGAATGTGTGCTTTTTGGCACATATAAGCGCTCAATAAATTTTAGTTGATTGACTCTGTCATTGTCAGAAGAAAATGAGGAAGGCCTTCAGTATACTAGATAGACCACCTTGGTGAATTTATGGGGGGACATGGATGATAGTTGGAGAAGATGGACAGATGTGGTTGGGTTGCTGCCTGTATTGTTTGAAGGAACTTCCAGATAAATGAGATCACAGATCCATTTGAGTGTCTTTCCAGATATTTCAAACATTATATGTCTAAAACTACCTTTTATCTTTCATCCAGGATAGCAAGGTGGCTAGTAGCTAGGACCTGAGTTCAAATTTGGGCTCAGACACTTGTTAGCTGGTAACCCTGGGTAAGTCACTTAACCCTGTTTACTTCAGTTCCTTTATCTTTCATCCACAAACCAATCCCTCTTTAGAACATTTTTTTATCCCTTTTTTCATCCCTTTAGAACCTTATCATCTCTCACCTGAACTGTTACAGTAACCTTCCAATAGATCTCCCTGCTTTAAAAGTCTCTGCCTACTCCAGTCCATCCTCTACACAAGGTGATTTTCCTAAAGCATAGCACTCTTTATGTTACTCTACTAATGAATAAAAAATGGTATCGCCTCTAGCTGTAGCCTTGTTATACTTTATTCTCCATGAATACCCCATGATCTAGTCAAACAGGCCGCTTTGCTGTTCTTCATAAATGGCGCTTTATTTATACCTTGCAATATCTGTCTCTCATACTTGGAATGCACTTCCTCTTTACCTCTGTTATTTAAAATCCCTAATTTCCTTTGATCCTCAGCATAAGTGCTGCCTTTTACATTAGCACTTTCTTAATCTTACTAGTTCCTTCCCCTCAAATTCTCTAATTTTATATATACCTTATATTATATAATTAAAAATTATTACGTCCCTTATGATTTCCTTTTCCTGTTCACCTTTTTATGCTTCTCTTGACTCTTGTATTTAAAATCAAATTTTCTATTCAGCTCTTGTATTTTCATAACGAATGCTTGAAAATCCTCTATTTCATGGAATGTCCATTTTTCCCCCTGAAGGATTTATACTCGGTTTTGCTGGATAGGTGATTCTTGGTTGTACCCAGTATAAAAGAGGGACAGGATCATGTAGGGAATGGACCAGGTGGGGGGTGGGATGAGTGGGAGGGAATTATAAGCAGCCTTGTACAATATATCTACTATGATAATGTTTTGCATAGCTAGACATGTACAACATATACTGAATTACTTATCTCCCAAGAGGGAATGGGTGACAAGGGAGGAAGGAAATGGATCTGAAATTTGAGGTCATAACATTAAATGTTTCAAATATATATAAATACTATTATTAATACTCTTTTGCTTGTAATAGGGAGATAAGATGTGCAGGCATTGGGATGCAAAGACTCACCTTCCTCTAATGGAAAAGTCGATGGGGGTATGGGAGAAGGTATGGGAGAGAGCAGATTAGAGGAAGCGATATCTTGTGGGATTACTGTTCTGGGAGGTTGGGTAGGGGAATAATGGGGGGGAAATGATTGATTGTAACTCAAAATCTGGCGTAAATGAATGATGTAAAACAGAAGTTAATAAAGCATGTGTTTAAAAAAAAAAAGGGAAAAGCCACAAGAAAGGATAAACAAAATAATAAAAACAGAGAAAATAGTATGCTTCAATCTTCATTCAGATTCCAGCTTCTGGGATAAGAACTTACTACTTGCCTAAAACTGCTGTGTAAACTGTGAAATAATACAGCAAAAACTAGGCATAGATCATTATCTCACACCACATATCAAGATAAGGTCAAAATGGGTACATAATTTAGATATAAAGGCTGATACCATAAGCAAATTACAAGAGCTAGGATTAGTTTGCCTGTCAGATCTATAGAAAAGGGAAGAATTTATGACTAAACAAGAGATACAGAATATGATGAAATGCAAAATAGATAATTTTGATTACATTAAATTAAAAAAAGATTGCACAAACAAAACCAATGCAATCAAAATTAGAAGGAAAACAGAAAGTTGGGAAACAATTTTTCTGATAAAGGCTTCCTTTTTCAAATATATATTCTCAAACTGAATCAAATTTATAAGAATACAAGTCATTCCCCAACTGATAAATGGTCAAAGGACATGAACAGTTTTCAGATGAAGAAATCAAAGGTATCTTTTGTCATATGAAAAAAAATGCTCTAAATCACTACTGATTAGAGAAATGTAAATTAAAACAGCTCTGAGATACCATCTCACACCTATCAGAGTAGCTAATGTGATGGAAAAGCAAAATGATAAATGCTAGAAAAGATGTGGGAAAACTGGAATCTTAATGCATTGTTGGCAGAGCTGTGAAGTGATCCAACCATTCTGGAGAGTAACTTGGAACTAGGCCCAAAAACCAATTAAACTGTGCATCTATTTGATCCAGCAATACCACTACTAGGTCTGTATCCCAAAGAAATCATAAAAAAGAGGAAAGGACCCACTTGTACAAAAATATTTGTAGAAGTTCTTTTTGTAGTGGCAAAAAGTTGGAAATTGAGGGGCTGTCCATTAACTGAAGAATAGCTGAACAAGTTGTGGTATATAAATATAACGGGATACTACTGCACTATAAGAAATGATGAGCAGGATGATTTCAGAAAAACCTGGAAAGACTTACAGGAATTGATGCCTGAGGGAAGTGAGTAGATCCAGGAGAACACTGTACACAGTAATAGCAACATTGGGCAATGACCAACTTTGACAGACTTAGCTCTTCTCAGCAATACAATGATCTAAGACAATTCCAAAAGACTCATGAGAGAAAATGCTATCCACCTCCAGAGAAAAAATTATGGAGTCTGAATACAGATCAAAGCATACTATTTTCACATTTTTGTTGTCTGTTGTTTTTTCTTTCTCATGGGTTTTTTTTTCCCCTTTGTTCTGATTCCTCTTTTACAACATGATTAATGTAGAAATACATTGAACATGATTATACATATATAACCTGTATTAGACTGCCTTGGAGAGGGGAGAGGGAATGGAAGGAAAAAAATTTGGAACTCAAAATCTTGTAAAAATGAATGTTTAAAACTAGCTTTATATGTAATTGTGAGAAAAAAAAATAAAACACTATTAAGTGGTAGAGGAAAAGAAGCCCTTTGCAATTTTTTTTTTTTAAATTTCTTGAAATATGAATAGACTCTCATGGTGGTCACAGTCTGTTTTTCTCCTTCATCTGTTTTCCAACTCAATTGTTTTTGCTATACGTTGCATTTTCTTCTATTTTTTCAGTGTTTTGACTTTTAATATTTCTTGTTGTTTCATGAAGTCATTGGCTTCCATTATTCCAATATTCAGATTTTCAAAGGGCAAGATTTTGTATCCCTTGTATCAAACTGGTCATTCTTTCTTCCATAGCTCTAAGTTCTTTTTTAGTTTTTTCCTCCAGCACTCTCATTTCATCATTGACAAAAACATTTTAAAAATTTTAAACTTTTGATTCATCTCTTTTAAGAATTCACTTAAGGGGGCGGCTAGGTGGCGCAGTGAGTAGGAGCACTGGCCCTGGAGTCTGGAGGACTTGGGATCACTTCTGGCCTCAGATACTTAACACCCATACAAAAATAACTAGCCATGTAACCTTGGACAAGTTACTTAACCCTAATTGCTTTAAAAAAAAAACAATTCTTTTGAATTTGTTCCTATCTTGTGTTTTTCTTTGAAGCTTTGTATGTTTTGGAATGATTTACTTCTGGGTTTGTGTCTTGAATATTTCTATCACCATAATAGATTTTTAATGGTGGGTTGTTTTTTTTCTTACAGTCTACTTTCTGACTTCAGACTCAACATTACTGTTAGGTTCTGGGTACTTCTGGAATAAAGGTCTGGGCTGGTTCTGCTGCTTTTTTAGAATATTGAATGATGGGCGGCTAGGTGGAGCAGTGAGTAGAGCATCGGCCCTGGAGTCAGAAGGACCTGAGTTCGGATCCGACCTCAGACACTTAATACACACACAAACAAAAAACCTAGCCGTGTGACCTTAGGCAAGTTACTTAACCCCAACTGCCCTCCAAAAAGCAAAAAAAAAAAAGAGAATATTGAATGTTGTGTTGTTACAGGCTCTCAAGAACAGGCTGAGGAGCTACAAGTTTTTAGCACTCCCAAACTGGTCTGTCCCAGGGTAAAGTCTGATTGCTGTCCCTTTGATCTGAACTCTTATTTCCTGAGCTAGGTTTTGGTCTTAGAAACAGTAAAATGCTACTGGGTTTAGCTACCATCAGTTAGCTGGGAAGCTCTGCTGGTTCAGAGTAACAAAATTTCAGGTTCCTCTTGGGCCTATGATTGCTGTCCTGGTTATTTCTTCTGCAGGCTTCACAACACCATCACTGTAGCTTGTTTCTGAATTTCCTCCTTTCTCAGTACATTGCCCAAGGCCATCCTACTTAAGAATGTTATTCTACAGGTCTCTTCATCAGCTTGCCTTGGATCTCTGACCTGGAACTGGGTAGTAGACACTGTCCCCCTACGTGTCCGGGGGGTGAGGTGGGGTGGGGTGAACTGGTATGGGTCTGGGACCTCCTCTTGCCCTTGGATACAGTGTCTCCATGTGTTTAAAGTATTCTACATGGGCTGCTCCTAGCCACTGTCCCCAGTGTCCACCAATCTCTTTGTCTTCCTATACTAACCTGGCCTAGAAAAATGACTCACTATGACTTTGTGTTGGATTTCCCCATTAGGAATTCAGTCTGGTGCATTTTCTAGATCTATATGGAGAACTCACTATATTGTTTCCTTCTAATTTACCACCTTGGCTCTGCCTCCAAACACTTTGTTTTTTAACAAAAAATAAGTAGTGACATTATCCATCGATATTTCAGAGGAAAAATAGCAATCCTCCAATCTTCAACCTCCCCTCACCCCAAGGATGCCCTCCCATCCATCATCCCTCCTCCCATCCCCCTTCCCCCTATCCTGCTGCAGGTTGAGATATCCCATTTACTATGTATGTCATTTTCTCCCTGAACCAAATTCAGTTTGAATGTGGTTTTGCCTTTTTAGCCTTCCTTATTCTCCCCTCTTTTGCAACCACTTCCCCTTGCTTCTTCTGCATGGGATAGTTTACACTACCCTGTCTCTCCCCATCTCCTCTTGCCACTTTCCTCTCTCACCTCATAATTTCATCCCTTGGTATTCTCCCTTCCCAACAAATTCAACCTATGCCCTCTATCCATATATAACTGTAACCATATACACACACATTCACATATGTATTCATATGACCACACACCTTCTTCCATTATTTTCATAGTGAGAAAGATATCATCAGTCACAGTTATTGCTTTTCCATATAGGAATGTAAATAGTTCAACTTTGATAAGTTCCTTTTGATTTCTTTTCCCTGATTACCTTCTCAGGCATCTCTTGCTTCTTGTGTCTGGATGTCAAATTTTCTATTCAACTCTGGTTAAGATGTTATCTCTTTTGGCTAGACTGTTAAGTCATTCAAGGTCAGAAACTGTTTAATTTTTGTCTTTGTATCCATAGATTTTAGCATAACATATGATACATAGTAGACGTTTAATAAATGTTTGAGTGATTCATAGGTGTTCATTGATCTAACATGTTTATTGGGTACCTAAGGTGCTAAGATGTCAGAGATGAATATCTTTAAGTAACTTTGAATATAGTAGGAGAGGTAAGATAAGTAAAGAGGTAAAATAGATAGGCCACAAAATATGTTCTCTAAAGAGACATAAATAAAAGTTCAGGAGGTGGATGAATTGCATTTAATTGTGAATATCAAAGAAGGCTTCATGGAGGATAACATTTGAGTTGGGGTTTAAAGGACTTAGATAGAAATGGCTCTGTTGGAAAGGTGTTCCAAGAGAAGGGAACAATATAAATAGAGTATTGGCAGAGAGAGAAAGGGGCATTTAGGGAATAGCAGATGGTCAGGTTTGACAGAAGTAGTATGCTTTCAAATATTAGGGGGAAATGAAACTGAAAAACTAGGTAGGGCTATTTTGGCTTTACATGCAGAGTCAAAAAATTTAACCAGTTCAATAGTCATTGGAGAACTGTGTATTATTTTTGAGCAGGTAAATTAACATCAGAATGAGGGGAGTTTAATTTAGAGTAGAAATGATAGAGTGAATACGGTCATTATCTCCAGATATTTGTATTTCTGTAACATAAAAGAAATTAGTTACTTTGCTTGGTTCCAGAGGGCAGAAAATGGATAGATGTTATAGGAGGTAGATTTTTGGTTCCATGCAAAGAGGAAATTGGGAAATGACTCTTATTTTTATAAATTTGATAGTTACGACAGTTATATGTATGATAAGATCTTTATCAGAGAAACTTGTTTCAATTTTTTTCACAGTTACTATTGCTAACTTTATTTTCCTGCATCCCATTGCCCCCTTCCTTTGCCTTGTTTTTTCTGTTCTCTCTCCTTTCACCCTGTCCCTCCTCAAAAGTGTTTTGCTTCTGGCTACCCCCTCCCCCAATGTGTTCTCCTTTCTATATCACCACCCCCTTCTACTTTCCTGTAGCATAAAATAGATTTCTGTACTCATTTGAATGTGTATATTATTCCCTCTTTGAGCCAGTTTTGATGAGAGTATCTTACTCTCTCTCCTATCTTCCCCTCCACTGTAAAAGCTTTTTCTTGTCTCTTATGTGAGATAATTTACTCCATTCTACCTCTCCCTTTCTCTTTCTCCCAGTACATTCCTCTCTCACCTCTTAATTTTATTTTTTTACATATCATCCTTTTGTATTCAACTCACGTCTGTGCCCTCTGTCTATATATACTCCTTCTACCTTAATAATGAGAAAGGTCTCTAGAGTTATAAATATCATCTTCCTATGTAGGAATAATTAAAAATTATTACGTCCCTTATGATTTCCTTTTCCTGTTCACCTTTTTATGCTTCTCTTGACTCTTGTATTTAAAATCAAATTTTCTATTCAGCTCTTGTATTTTCATAACGAATGCTTGAAAATCCTCTATTTCATGGAATGTCCATTTTTCCCCCTGAAGGATTTATACTCGGTTTTGCTGGATAGGTGATTCTTGGTTGTATTCCTAACTCCTTTGCCCTCCAGAATATCATATTCCAAGCTATCTGATCCTTTAATATTGAAGCTGCTAAATCTTGTGTTATCCTGACTGTGGCTCCACCATACTTGAATTGTTTCTTTCTAGCTGCTTGTACTATTTTCTCCTTGCACTGGCCTGTGCTCCACTCTCACTCAGGTATTTCCTACTGATTTTAGTTGTCTTTGGCTGGAAAATTATCCTAGCTCATCCTTTTGTGGGTTCTGCTACTCCAGGAATTATTTTATGGTATCATTTAAAAGTGTTTGGAGGGGCTTGGGGCATAGTTCAGGCAAGTCAGTGCCTTTTCTCTGTTTGGGCAATTCTTGGTATGTGTTGTGCCGGCTTGGTTCCTGCTGCAGCTTCCTCTGGTTATTGATTTTTTTGGTTATGTAATGATCTCCACTACAGCTCAGGCTGGGGACCTATAAGCCTTTAGTTTTTCCAGAGCTGTCTGATCTAGGGCAAAGTCTGTGTGCTTCCCACCTTTTTTGAGCTATACTGACTCTTGATTTGTTTTTGGATTTGAGTGACACAACGGTGAGCTCACCCCTGTTAGAATTCAGGGTTTTGGTGCTAGACTCAGCCACTGTCAGCTTACCTGGAAATCTTTGTAGGTTCAGAGTCACGGAACTGTAAGACCCTCTTTGGTATATGCTACTTGCTCTGGTTATTTTGATGCCAGCTTCATACTGGCCTGGAGCTGGATAGGGGCTCTCACTTTACTGAGGTCAGAGCTACTTCACTGCTATTTGCTTCTGTACTTTTTCATTGCTTAGTATATTACTTAGGGCCTAGGATCACAACTTGGGGGCTGTCCCTCCACCTCTAGATGCAGATCCTCCCTCATTTTCTGCTAAATCTGATTACTATCTGGGGTGTTAATGACAGCTCTTCTAATTAGCAGCTACCACACAAAATCAGACCCCTTTGGATCTGGAACCTCTTCTTCTGGCCCTGGTGAACAGCTACAGGGAGGCCCTTGTTTAGTCCTTGTTATTCAATGTCCCCATGGTGTGATTACATCTAGAAACCCTATTTTGTAAACCTACTGTGCTGAGTTAGGCAGGAAATGACTCACTTCAATTTTTTTCTTGGATTTTCTGATCTGGATGCAGTCTGGTATGTTTTTAGGTCTCTATTGAGCCTGTTAAGGGGTGAGTTGGATTATATTGCTTCCTCTTGCTTTGCTATCTTGACAAGTCTTTTTGAATGCAGCTCCTTTTTCTAGTTTTCCCAACTAGGTTTTGTTTTTAGCACAGTCTACTAAGAGATTTTATCAAGAGACTTTTCAGCATCCCTTATATAATCATGTAGCTTTTATTACTTATGATATCAGTATAATTTATTGTATTTATAGTCTTGCCCTGTCTTGAACCAGCCCTATATTCCAAACTCAGTCATTGTGTATATATATATATTTTTTTTCTTGCTTTTTGGAGGGCAATTGGGGTTAATTAACTTGCCCAAGGTCACACAGCTAGGTTTTTTTGTTTGTGTGTGTTTAAGTGTCTGAGGCGGGATCCGAACTCAGGTCCTTCCAACTCCAGGGCCGACGCTCTATTCACTGTGCCACCTAGCCACCTCGTGTATAATATTTTAATGCATTGTAGCCTGCTTGCTAATACTTTACGTAAAATTTCTATTTCAGTGTTTATCAGGTACCTTGATCTGAAGCTTCCTTCCTCTGCTTTTTCTCAGATACAGATGTAAAGATCACATTTGTTTTGTAGAAAGAGATTGAAAAGATGTCTTCTTGTTACTGTAAACAGTTTATGTAGTATTGGAAATAATTGTTTTTTGAATGTTTGATAAAGCTATCTAATTCTGTGGTTTTCGTTTATAGCCTGTTCAGGTTTTTTTTCTTCTTCTGGGACTAGGTTACTTAAATTCTCTTTTTTATTCTGTTAATATGGGCATTTTATAATTTTAAGTATTCACAAATTTCATCTAAGTTTTCACTTTTGTTAAGCATATAGTTGAGCAAAATAATTTCCTTTTATTTCCTATTTGTTTGATTTTAGCTTCTTTTTCTTTTGGTGAGGTCTTTTATGCCTTAATAAATGGTCTGTTTTTGTACAGTGGAGAATTACATCAGTAATCATTAGTGACTCTTTCTGATTTTTCTAAAGTTGTATTCAGTTTCTTGATTTCATTTTTCTTTTGGTTAGATTTGTCTATGACTGAAAGCAGTAGTTATGGTTCTCCATTGTTTTAGATTTGCTATCTATTTTTTCCCTGAAATTCAATTAACTTTTGCTTTAGCTATTAAGATGCTATAACATTTAGTTCTTATGTAGTAAATATTGAGTAATCTTTATGTTGTCAAATGTATTTTTGCTACCTATCTTTTTTTAAAAATCATGTCTATGTATACTTTAGCCTTATTTAAAATTATAATTGCCACCTCTCCCCCTTTTTAAAAGCTCAGCTGAAGATGCATAATAGATTTTGCTTTAGTCCCTCATGTTAATACCTTGTAAATCTTTGTGTTTCTTGTAAAAACATGCTGTTGGGGGTCTGTTTCCTAATCCATTCTATTATTGTCTTCTGTGTTTTGGTGAGTTCATCCTACTCACATTCAGAGTTTTGATTGTTAAACATGTATTTTCCTCTATCTTGTTCTAGTTTGCTTTTCTTCCCCCTCTCTTTGTTCTTCTTTCCCTCATTACAAATTGTTGTTATTGTTTAGTCTTTTCATTTATGTCTGACTCTTCATGACCCCATTTGAGGTTTTTTTGGCAAAGAAAATGAATTGGTTTGCCATTTCCTTCAATAGTTCATTTTACAAATGATGAAACTGAGGCAAACAGAGGTAAGTGACTTGCTCAGGGTCACACAACTAATAAGTATCTGAATCTGGATTTGAACTTGTCTCTTCCTGACTCCAGACTCCACTGTGCTGCCTAGCTACACGTTATACAAATGTTGTTGTTCAGTAGTATTCAGTTCTTTGTGATCTCATTTGGGGTTTTCTTGGCAAAGGTACTGGAATGGTTTGCCATTTCCTTTTCCAGCTCATTTTATAGATTTGGAAACTAAGGCAAAGAGCATTAAGTGACTTGCCCAGAGTCATACTGCTGGTAAGTGTCTGAGGACACATTTGAACTCAGGAAGATGAGTCTTCCTCACTCCAAGTCTGGCACTCTTTCCACTGTGCCACCTAGTTGCCCCTACTTTACAAATTAGACAATGGTAAAAGAGAGGGAGTTTCTGTGACTCTTGTGTTATATAAAAGAAATGGTGTGTTTCCTCTCTGTAACATTACCTCTTCCCTTGTACCTGATCTCAGGTTTTTACTTTATCTTCTTTTCATTTCCTTTCTTAAGCTTGTTTTCTTTATGACTATACCCTTCCTCTCCCATCCTTTCTCTTAGACCCCTCTTTCTTCTTATATTTGTCCCCTTTGATTTCTCCTTTGAGTTGAATGTATTTCTATACCAAAATGAGGAGGTGTGTATGGAGGGGGGTTGTACGTGTAGGCACACATGCAATTGTTTTCCATATTCCTTTATGCCATTTAGATAAAAAGTGAAGTTCATAGGATCCTGGTACCTCCCTCCCCACCCTTCCCTCTATGCTTAAATATTCTTCATCTTATTATGTGATAAGTGATTTTCTTCCCTATAGTACCAATGCAATATTTACAGTGCCCACGATCACGACAAAGACCGTGACTATAAGTATTGCATGATGTTTGATTACAAAATATCTCAAGTTCTCCAGATAGAGGATAGAACTGAAGCATTTCTTTAGGTAACAGAAAACCAAATCCCAAAACCAGTAAGCCAATTCCATCATAGTACCAAATATATAAAGAAGCTATAATAATGCTGAGAGCCACAGCATCCTTCAGCCTTCCCACAAACCAATACAAGATCAGTATTTACTCACAAACCTCTCTTACCTCCTTGCCTGAGCTCCACTCTCCCCCATCATCTGGCTAGCTCTACCAGCTTCCTGTGGGCTCTCCTCTACTCTTTAGCAAATTCCGTCCATTGCAGGAAAGAGTAGTTGAAATGTGTTCTTTTATAAATATTTAAATTTAAAATGTAGTCTTTTATAAACAGTTAAATATTTTAAATAATAAATATTTAAAAGCATTAAATTGTATTAAATTTCTCAGTTGATTTAATAAAAAATGATAAAACAGCTAATTTTTGAAGAGGTTAATAAAAATGTATAAGATATTAGGTATTTGGTCATTTAAAATAACTACCTTAACTGGAATTCTTTTAGAGTAGTTGCTAGTTAAAATTCCTCTAATGAAAATATGGAGAACAGCAGAAGGTAATGTAGAAGATCCTTTAGCTTAGTTTATATAGATAGCTACCTTAGTAGAATTCAGTGAAATTCTCCCAAAGTGGCCTGATCAAAGGTGAAATCTGTTTACTATTCTCCTGGTCTGAGCTCTACAAGTTCCTGACTGAGTATGGGTCTAAGCAAGAGTAGACTGCTGCTAGCCTCACCCCCTTTTAGTGAGCTGTAAAGCTGTTTTGGTTCAGAGCCATAGGAGTGTAGGTTCCCCTTTGGTCTGTGATTTCTGCTCTGGTTATTCCCTTGTGACCTGGGCTCTAGAGGCTGGAAATTAGATTCTGCTCAATACCTGACATCTGAGCTGTACTGCTGCTGCTGACTTCTGAATTTCCTCCCTTTTGGTACACCCTCTGTGCCTCTCCCGCCTCCCACCCCCCGGGCTTCCTACACATGAACACCACCCACATGCACAGACTCTTCTCAGTCTGCCTGGATAAAACTGTGTGACAAAACTGCCAGTTGACAGTGCACTGGTATGAGTCTGGACGTCCTCTTACTGTGCTGTACATGCCTCCTTGAGCACTTGAATGTTCTGAACACAGCATACTCCTGTCCACAGTGTCCACATACCTTCCTGTCTGTCTCCCTATGCCAAACCATGATGAACAAATGACTCATTATGACTTTTTTGGATTTTCCCATTAGCATTCAGTCTAGTGCATTTTCTAGATTTGTTCTGAGGAGGGTTATGAAGGAGTTCTCCGTATTGCTTCCTACCACTCCATCAATTTGACCCTGTCTTTCACTAGAATTCTTATTGACACAGAATCTATTTTATGCTATTACTTAGTTGTCTTAATCTTGTCTAATGTTACGGTTTTTCCAAGCCCTCTACTTTATCTTGGTTGCTCCTAAGTCTCTTGTGAACCCAACCGTGACTTCATAGTATTAAAAGATTCCATTCTGGCGATTTCTAGCATTTTTTCCTTTACCTAGGAACTCTGGAATTTGGCTAATATTCTTGGGAGTTTTCATTTTGAGATTTCTTTTAGGTGGTGATTGGTGAATTCTCTCAATTTCTATTTTGCCCTCTGAATCTAAGATGTTGGGGGCAATTATCCTTTATAATTTCTTTAAATATGATGTCTGAGCTCTTTTTTTGATCTTGACTTTCAGGTAGTCCAATAATTATTAAATTATTTCTCCTCAATAAGGTATATAGTCAGTGGGTATAGAAATATATCTTACCCTGCAGGAAGATATAAGGGAGGGGGAAGGAAAGATAGAAGGGAGGGCAGACTGGGGGAAGGAGTAATCATAATGTATGCCATTTTGGGGTTGGGGGGGAGATCTAGGGAGAAAATTTAGAACTCAAAATCTTGTGGAAATGAATATTGAAAACTAAAAATAAATTAATTTTAAAAATTATTTTTCCTTGATCTGTTTTCCAGGCCAGTTGTTTTTCCCAATGAGATATTTCCCCCTTTCTTCAGTTTTTGTTTTTGTTTTTGTTTTGCTTTTTGGAGGGCAATTGGGGTTAAGTGACTTGCCCACGCACCCATGAGTAGTTTTTGTGTTAAGTGTCTGAAGCTGGGTTTGAACTCAGGTCTTCCTGACTCTAGGGCCAGTGCTCTCCTCACTGCGCCACCTAGCCGACCCTTTTCTTTAATTTTTTTCATTCTTTTGCTTTTGTTGTACTATTTCTTGATATCTCGTGGAGTCATTAACTTCCATCAATGCAATTCTATTTTTTAAGGAATTATTTTCTTCAGTACCTTTTGGTTTCTATTTTGCCAAGCTGTTAATTGTGTTTTCTTAATTTTCTCGAGTCCTCACCTCCCCCTGCCCCATTTTTCCTCTTATCATTTTCATTTGATTTTTTAAAATCATTGTTTTCTTTTGGCTAATAAAGTTCTTAAAGCCTCTAATCACAGATACCATTCAAAATGGAATTTTAAACTATCATTTTAGAGAGAGGCTATAACAAAACTGTGGTGCTAAAGATAGCAAGGTAATCAAGTGTTTAGGATTATCTT
This sequence comes from Gymnobelideus leadbeateri, assembly GCA_011680675.1. NCBI lineage: Eukaryota > Metazoa > Chordata > Mammalia > Diprotodontia > Petauridae > Gymnobelideus > Gymnobelideus leadbeateri. The sequence goes on from WOXC01005531.1 coordinate 654,730, forward strand.
GTGCTTGGGAAATAAATTGTTCTTTATTTAGTTATACCTATGTAAGTACATAGATCACAAAAGTGATGCTTCTTTTTCTTACTGTAACAGTTTTTCCCTCGGTTCACAGGTAGAATAGTCTTTTGTTTAGAAAGAAATGGCTTTCCTTTGTAAAGTAATATAAAGTAATATTCCTTTGTAATATGATCCAGTCTAGAGGGTCTCTGTTAAGAAGTAGGTGAAGAGACTTTTGGGAAGATGGCAGAGTAAGTCAGAAAATTCCAAACTCTCAAGATTTTCCCCCACAAAAGAAATAAAATGGCATTTCAGGGCAAACAAATTGTGAGTAAAAATAAATTAGAATAAGGGCATGACAGGGGTCTTCTGGGACAATTTGAGAAGATCAGAAGAAAAATCCCAGGACCTAGTTTGGTCCTGGGAAGAATAAACACTTACAGGCGAGGGTCTGCTTTAACAACCAGTGGCAAGCTACTTAAACAAAAAGCCCTGGGGTTGGTTTGAGAGGCTGCCTTGGCCTCATCCACAGGATAGTGTGGGGAGTAGTTGGGCATCTGAACCAGAGAAGATTGAGGGAGCCTCTACTCTCAAGGAATGCCAGACCCAGCTGTGCTGCAAAGAAGGTGAGAAGGAACCAGCATATGCCAGGGAGTGCAGAAGCAGTGGGACTGGAAGCTTCTGGCTGTGGGCACTTACAGGAAGTTGGAAATTTGGCTTTGGTTCCAGGCTAGAAAAGAAAACTGAAGATCTGGGGCAAGAGACACCATCCCCCACACCCCAAAAGCTGGTGGTGATTACAAAAATTAAGCTATTACCCAAAAAAATGCACAGGCAAAGGAAAAAGAATCCAACCATAGAAAAATGTTATGGGAATAGAGATGACCAGGGTTCATCTTCAGAGGAAGATATTGAAGTAAAGAAAGCCCCCCAAAAAAATAATTCATAGAAGACCTTTAAAAAGACTAAAAATCAAATGACAGAAATGGAGAAAAAACAAACAAACAAAAATAATCCAAGAAAAACAAGAAGATTATGAAAGTCAACCAATTAGAAAAAGAGATACAGAATCTTAAGGAAAATGACACCTTGACAATTAGAATTGAGCAAGGTGAAGTCAGTGAAATTACAAGAGATCAAAAAATAAAAAATATGAATAATGAAAAAATAAAAGAGAAAGAAACATTTTATAAGAAAAACAGATTTAGGGGTGGCTAGGTGGCGCAGTGAGTAGAGCGTCAGCCCTGGAGTCAGAAGGACCTGAGTTCGGATCCACCTCAGACACTTAACCCACATAAACAAAAACCTAGCCGTGTGACCTTGGGCAAGTTACTTAACCCCAGTTGCCCTCCAAAAAGCGAAAAAAAAGAAAAACAGATTTAGAGAATAGATCAAGAAAAGAAAACATAAAAATAATCAGACTAACTGAAAGTTATGATTAAAAAAAGAATCTTGATACAATAATACAAGAAATACTTAAAGAAAATTGTCCTGAAGCATTAAAACAAGGGGGGAAAGAAGAAATAGAAAAAACATCCATCGATCATCACTTAAAAGAGATTTCATGAGTTTGAATATCATAGTCAAATTCCAAAACCCCCATCAGAAGAATAAAATATTAAATGCAACAAGAGTAAAACAATTTAAATATGATGGTCCACAATTAGAATTCACACAAGACCTTGCAGTGGAGACCTTAAAGGACTACATACAAGTCTTGAAACACTATAAATTGAAGAGCAAAACAACTGGGGCTCTGGCTGAAAATATCATAGCCAGCAGTTAAGCATAATCCTGAATGAAAAAAAAAATGTTGTTTGATCAACTGTCACTTTCAATTCTTTGTTAAAAAAAAACAACACAAAAAACCTGAACTTAATAGAAGATTTGACAAAAAAAAAGCCAAGAGAAATAAATATAAGGTACATACCAAAGACTGACATAAGAGTCTCAATAAAAACAGACCATTTACTTTTTATATATGTAAAATGTATGTCTAAGAGTCTTATGGATAATTGGGTAGCTCATAAGAAAGATTGGGGAAAACGTAAGTATGATATGAATTTAAAAACAAAACCATTAAGGAACAGCTAAAAAGAATAATTATTTTATACAAATGAGGTGGAAGAGGAAGAACTCATCAGAGGAATTAGATGGGGGAGGAGGGCTGATAGTTCTGTTAACCTGCTTGTTTTTTGTATTTTAAATATAGGCTCACATATGACTGAAGTTTGAGGATTTGCTAACTAGAAGTTCATCACTAGCTTGAATACTGTCTACAGAGTTTTAGAAAAGATTTAACCTGAAGTTGTGGATATGCTGAGAAAATTTGTTGTAAAACGTAATTAAAGATGCTACTAACCCACTAACAGCACAGTTCCTTGCCTCTAGTAGGCACTCAATAAATGTTTATTTATGATACAGAGAAAAGACCACTAGACCTAGACTCAGAAAACTCTGGCTTTTATTTTCCTGCCTGACACTTACAGAATTGAGATTCTGGGCATGGTTCAGCTTCATTATGTTAAATGAGAATTGTTATTGCTCTGCCTACCTCATAGGATTGTAGTGAAGAAAGTCTACTATAACTTCATATAAACTATCATCATTGGTGTGAATGGGGTCTTTAGAGTGGCTTTGTTTTAGTTTTTTCATGAAGTAATCTTAGGTGTCTTATTTTTATTTTCTAGATGTAAAAAAAGATTGGTCAGATCATGCCTTGTGGTGGGAAAAGAAAAGAACTTGGCTACTTAAGACGCATTGGACCTTGGATAAGTATGGTATACAGGCTGATGCCAAGCTTCAGTTCACGCCTCAGCACAAATTGCTTCGCCTACAACTCCCAAACATGAAGTATGTGAAGGTGAAAGTGAATTTCTCTGACAAAGTGTTCAAAGCTGTTTCTGACATCTGTAAGACCTTTAGTAAGTATCACCTCGTTTCTTTGTTTAAAATGCCCTAAATATCAGTATTATTTATCTGTCTGCTGAGTGTCATTTAGCTGACATCCTTTTCAGTGAGAAGCAGTAGGGAACAGTAGACAGAAAACCAATAAAGAATGAGTTCGAGTCTTGCCCTTCACAGCTGAATAGTTGTTGGACCAAAGGGAAGTCATTTCATTTTTCAGTGATCCAGATAACTCTGAGACTTAGTTTTAGACAGGGAACTTCTACACTATGAAATTGTGAGTCTGGATCCCAGGCCTGTGAAAAAGAAATTTTTTCAGAAGTGTCCTAAGAAAATTAAAATATAAAAATATGCTTTTCCTAGGTGTTGGATTTGGAACCTATTCCTTTTATGTACTCTATTGTAATTTAAGATAAATGGTTATTGAAGGAGGGTGAAAAGTCAAGGCGTGTAGTATGAATTTTCAATATACTGTAGTGGAAAGAGTAATGGACTTGGAGATAAAATCCTATGTTAAAGTATGTCTTCTTCCTTAGCATTTGTGACTTTAGGTAAGTTATTTAACTTCTTTGAGCTTCAGTTTCCTTATGATTTTTAAGTGATGTAATTTTCATTTTAGCGTAACCATTGCTTCACCTAGCATTCCTTTCCCTCCCAGAGAATAATTTCATATAATGAATATTAAGACCGAAAAAAGGAAAGAGAAAAAAAATCAGAATTGTTGATCAGTACACCAAAAAAGTCTGATAATATGTACAGCACTTGTGGGCCTCCTACTTCTGCAAAGTGGTGGATTGGTAATGTCATATCTCTTGAACTGTGCTTGTTCTTTTTGCAACATTCCCTTCTGATTTGTATAGATAATTCTTTCTGTTTACATTGTTATAGTTGTATGTATTGTTTTATTGGCTCCACTTCATTGCATCAGTTTTCATGTAAATATTAACATGCTTCTCTGAATTTATCATGGTCATTATTTCTTATAATACAGTAATATTCCATTACAGTCATGTACCACAGTAGTTTAGCTATTCCCTAATCAATAGGTGTCACTTTGTTTCCTGTTCTTTGCTGTCACAAAAAATTCTGCTATAAGTATTTTGGTGCTTATGGGAACTTTCTTCTTATCAGTGGGCGTTTTGGAAACCAATTAGGAATTATGCAGAATGGCTTTACTGATTCACAGCTTTATCATAGTACTTTCTGTGACTATCTTCCCACAACCATTCCAACATTGACTATTGTGTCTTTTGTCATGTATGTCAATTTGCAGGAATCATTCTTTTATGAAGTTGTTAAATAGTTTAGAATCCTTCCTTAAGAACTATTTGTTCACTTTGACCACTTATTTTTTGGGGAATGGCTTTTGGTCATATACATATACATACATATGTATATAAAACAGGCATATATAGCACATATATCTTGTATATGTGTGTATTTGTGCATGTGCATGTATATAGACTGTTTCCAGTTTTTGCTGCACTTTTTATCAGATAGGGAGTTTTTCCCAAGTAATTTATGTTTTCTAGTTTATGGAACACTGGATTGAGTTTCATTGTTTCTAATTTTTTCCTCGTCTATGTTTTAATGTCTTGTACATCTTGTATGCTTTGGCGTACCTGTCTTTTTTTAAGGGATATCAGATGATTTTGATTATTACTACTTTTGAATATAGTATCCTCTTTGGAAATCCTATTCCCCCCTTGGTCCTTTCATAATTTCTCTTGATAGTCTAGATCTTTGAATGTCCAAATTCTGTGTGCTATTCCTTTTATAATATGATTGGTATAAAATTAAAATTATAATCAACTTTTATATTTTCTTTTTATTATATTGGCTGTTTTCTCCTTTTTAACGTAGAAAGAAATGCCTCCTTTACCTGCCTAACAGAGTGTTAGTGAGGGTTAAAACAAATAATGGATTTTAAATCAGGTTTTATCAATATAATTTGACTGTTACACTAATTACAGCTCCTTTGGATATGTGTTATTGCATGCTTCCTTTAATTTTAGTAATTTTGGTCATTTTTGTGTAGGAATTACTTAGAAAGGGGGACACGACCTTTGTACTTCTTTCTTCAAATATGAAAGTATCTCATTTTCATGATATTGATGGATTTTTGTCATTTTTTCTTTTTTAAAGATCAGAATACGTACCAAAGGAAATGATCATTAATATGCCATCTTCCTTAACTAGAGTCTGGCAACGCGAGTTCTGAATTGAAATGTGGTTTGTTTTTGGCTTATTCAGGCACATAGTACACGACTATAAAGGAATTATACCGTGCTCTAAAAAATAATGAATCTGAAAAACTTAAAGAAGCATGTTAACATGCTACATGAACTGATGTAGGGAAGCAAAGCCAAAAACAACACACGTAATGACTGCAAAATGTAAACTTAAGGAACCGTCGTCAAACGTGAATATTGCAAAAAAGAATAATTTTATGTTCAACCATTAAAAAAAAAACATATGAGCTGCAAACATAGGTACCCCTTGTGGTGAGTTGTTGGGTTTTTTTTTGGTTTGTTTGTTTTACCAAGCCAAAAGCTAGTTTTGTAAAGAATTGTTCTTTGGGGCTTTAAAATACAGAGTTATAGCCTTACTGTACCTTTTTAATTCTTCAGTCTCTAGTTGTTTACAATGATTTTTATTATATCTGTCATACATTAGTGAATCCTTTTAAAAATTCCTAATTTATTGTATATGAAAAACAAAATCTTCATTTAAAATCAACTAAAGTATTCTCCTAATTTAGAGTAGACTTTAACATAAAATCACTCTTAATTTAAAAGGACTGGCATATGGAGAACTTCATGGTTGGTGACATTTTAGTTTAATATAAATTCTAGGGGCGGCAAGGTGGTGCAGTGAGTAGAGCACCGAGAGGGTGATAACTTGGTCTCTTCTTTGCCTAATTTCATTCCTTTGATTTCTTTTTCTTCTCTCATTGCTACTGCTAACACTTCTAGTACCAGATTGAATAAGAGGGGTGGTAGTGGACATCCTTGTTTTGCCCCTGATCTTATTGGAAATGCTTCTAGCTTATCCCCATTATATATAATATTTGCTGATGGCTTTAAATAGATGCTACTTATTATTTTAAGGAAGGCTCCATTTATTCTGATACTTTCTAGTGTTTTTTTTTTTTAAAGCAATTGGGGTTAAGTAACTTGCTCAAGGTTACATGACCAGTCATTATTTATGTGTGGGTGCTCATTTTCTGAGGCCGGATCTGATCTCGGGTCATCCCAACTCCGAGGCCGGCGCTCTTACTCACTGCACCACCTCGCCGCCCCTTTAGGGCAGTTGGGGTTAAGTAACTTGCCCAAGGTTACACGGCTAGGTTTTTGTTTGTGTGGATTAAGTGTGGGAGGCCGGCTCCAAACTCAGGTCCTTCTGACTCCAGGGCCGGCGCTCTATTCACTGCACCACCTAGCCACCCCTCTAGTGTTTTTAATAGAAATGGATGTTGAGCTTTGTCAAGCCTTTTCTGCATCTACTGATAAAATCATGTGGTTTCTGCTAGTTTTATTGTTGATATGATCAATTATACTGATGATTTTCCTAATATTAAACCATCCTTGCATTCCTGGAATAAATCTTACCTGATTAAAGTGTATTATTCTTGTGATAAGTTGCTGTAGTCTTTTTGCTAATATTTTATTTAAATTTTTTGCATCTATATTCATGAGGGAAATTGGTCTATAATTTTCTTTTTCCATTTTATCTCTTCCTGATTTAGGTATCAGTACCATGTTTGTGTCATAGAAAGACTTTGGTAGGACTCCTTCTTCACTAATTTTCCCCAATAGTTTGTAAAGTATTTGAGTCAATTGTTCTTTAAATGTTTGATAGAATTTGCTAGTAAATCCCTCTGGCCCTGGAGATTTTTTCCTAGGGAGTTCCCTGATGGCTTGTTCAATTTCTTTTTCTGAGATGGGATTATTTAAGTAATTTACTTCCTCTTCAGTTAATCTAGGCAGCTTATATTTTTGTAAATATTCATCCATTTCACTAAGATTGTCAAATTTATGTGCATATAACTTGGTAAAGTAATTCCTAATTATTGTTTTAATTTCCTCTTCATTGGAGGTAGATTTACCCTTTTCATTTTTGATACTCATAATTTGGTTTTCTTCTTTCTTTTTTTGTATCATGTCGGCTAAGTGTCTATCAATTTTATTGTTTTTTTTCCATAGAACCAGCTCTTAATTTTATTTATTAATTCAGTGGTTTTCTTAATTTCAATTTTATTAATGTCTTCTTTGCTTTTCATTATTTCTAATGTAGTATTTAATTGGGGATTTTCAATTTGTTCTTTTTTCTAGCTTTTTCAATTGCATGCCCAATTCATTGACTTCCCTTTTCTCTAATGTGTTCATGTATGTACTCAGGGATATAAAACTTCCCCTAAGAACTGCCTTTGCTGTATCCCATAAATTTTGATATGTTGCTTTAGGATTAAATTGTTTAGTTTCCAATTAGTTTTTAGTCTGTCTTTCCATGGTCCTTTATTGCATATGATTTTTATTGCATCATGATCTGAGAATAATGCATTTAATATTTCTGCCTTTCTGCACTGAATTATGAGGTTTTTATGTCCTAGTACATGGTCGATTTTTTTATATGTGCCATGTACCACTGAGAAGGTATGTTCCTTTTTATCCCCATTCAGTTATCTCCAGAGATACCTACCTTCTCTAAAATTCTATCCACCTCCTTAACTTCTTTCTTGTTTATTTTGAGGTTGGATTTCTCAAGTTCAGAAAGGGGGAGATTAAGGTCCCCCACTAGTATAGTTTTGCTGTCCATTTCTTCCCCTCATCCCCTTAGCTTCTCTGATAGGAATTTGGATGCTGTACCACTTGGTGCATATATGTTAAGTAATGATATTGCTTCATTCTGGATGGTGCCTTTTAGCAGGATATAGTTTCCTTCCTTATTTATTTTAATTAGATCAATTTTTGCTTAAGGATTGCTACCCCTGCTTTTTTTCCTTTAGATGAGGCATAATACATATTACTCCAGCCTTTTACCTTTACCCTGTGTGTATCCCTCTGTTTCAGATGTTACTTGTAAACAGCATGTTGTAGGATTATGGTTTTTAATCCATTCTGCTATCTGCCTCTGTTTGATGGGAGAGTTCATCCCATTCACATTTACAGTAATGATGACTATCTGTCTCTTTCCCTCCATCCTATTCCTTTCCCTGTTTATGCTTATATTTTTCACCCCTTCTCCCTCCCCCCACTTAAGAGTTTTCCTTTTGACCACCGCCTCCCTCAGTATTCCCTTATTCATTTTATCTTCTGTCTTTCTCATTTGGTTTTCAGAATTCCTTTTGAGCTCTTCTAGGAATGCTTTCTGTGCTTGAGACCAGTTCCCTGTTGAGGCTTTAGCTGTGGGTGTGGAGTCAACACTGTCTCCCTCTGAATTTGGTTCCTCCCTCTGATTATAGTTGGACTCCAGAGTCTTTGTCTTTGCAGTCTGCTTTTTACCCATTTTGAGCCAGGGCCTTAGCCATGCCCTTCCTCTAGGGTTCCCAAGCCTTTACTGTTTAAGGTTTTGCCCTGGGGCAATAATTATTATGTTTTCAGGGTCAGAGGTGGGGATTAGAGCAGCTGGGGCTCACTCTTCCATCCTGGTCCTTGAAGGTCCAGTTAGGGGCTTTTTAAATTTCTGGGCTGTGGATTGGTAGACCCAGGAGTAGTTGCTGCCCCTGCCAGAAGCCCTGCATTTTCCATGATTTTCTTGCATCACTCTCATTTATCTTCCCAATTTTTCCTCTGCTTCTCTTACTTGATTTTCAAAGTCCTTTTTGAGTTCTTCTGTGGTCTGAGACCAATTCATGTTTTTCTTGGAGGTTTTGGATGTAGGAGCTTTGACTTTGCCTTGAGCTTTGTCTTCTGAGTATGTGTTTTTATCTTCCTTGTCACCATAGTAACTTTCTATGGTTAGAATTTTTTTCTGTTGTTTGCTCATTGTCCCAGTCTGCTACTTGACTTTTAACTCTTTGTTAAAGTAGGGTTCTGATTCCAGGGTATAGAGTGTACTGTCTCAAGCTTCAGAGGTTTTGTGTAGCTGTTTTCTTTTCTTTTCAGCTTTTTGCAGGGGGGATGAGGGCAGGGCGGTTGGGGTTAAGTGACTTGCCCAAGGTCACATGGCTAGTAAGTGTTTAGTATCTGAGGTCAGATTTGAACTCAGGTCCTCCTGACTCTAGGGCCAGTACTCTATTCACTGTGCCACCTAGCCTCCCTGTGTAGCTCTTATCAAAGATAATTCTAGGGTCCTGTAAGCTTTTAGTTTTTCCAAGGTAGTATAATCTAAGGAGAGTTGTTTAGTATTCTCCTGGTCTGTACTCTGGTCTGTGAGTGACCACAAGCACTGTGGTGACAAGAGTCACTGCTCCACTGTGTATGCAAGTTCTGCTATGCTAGTGCTCCTTCTTGCCCTGTGTCTGCTACCCAGGACTGTGACTTGGATCCCAGAGTGGGCAAAGCAACCCAAGTCCTGCCTCAGTGCCAGCAAAAAGACCTCTGTAATCTTCTGACCAGTTATTTGACCCCCTTGCCATCTGTGGGCTGAGGGTTCCAGCAGAAGCCACAGCCAGCACTGATTTAGTCACCTGCCACTGGTTTGCTGGAGCTGGGTCTGTGCTGGCATGGCCTGCACTGGCCTGTGCTCCCACTCTCACTCAGGTGTGACAGTCCTTTCCTCCTGATCTTCCTAGTTTTCTTTGTTTGGCATGTGTGGGCTGAGAGATCTGGAAACCACTGCTGCTGCTGATTTCATAATTCTAAGACCTGCTCTGGGTTTTCTGGGCCCTGGCTGGTGCTGGTGCAGTCTGTGCTGGACCTTTCTCTGCAACAAACCTTTCCTGTCATCCAAGTTGTTTTGGGCTGGAAATTTGTTTCATTCTGGTTTTTTTTTGTTTTTTGTTTTTTGTGGTTTCTGCTGCTCTAGAATTTGCTTTGTGTTGTTTTTAAAAGGTATTTGTAGGATTTGGGTTAGAGCTTAGGCGAGTCCCTTCCTTAACTCTGCTGTCTTGGCTCTGCTTTCCTCCCTTTCTTTTCTTTTCTGTGCATTAAAAAAAATGTTTCAGTGACACTTTTCTTTTTTCTATAGCACTGTCAATACCCCCACACTCTTTACCCACTTCTTCCAGGAATGCTCAGGTGTTTCTGAATCTGCCATTTTTATACCATTCCATATTATTTTTGTAAGGCATTATTTGTTTATTCCTCTCTCAAATGATGTTTACCTATTTGTTTCCAGTTCTTTGCTACAACAAAAAGTGTAGCTATGATTATTTTTGGTCATATAGGTTGTTTGGGAGGGGGTGTTAAAGAGAGCTCTTTTCAACAAGATCAAAGACAGCTACATTGGAGATCTAGAACAGGAAAAACTCAAAGGAAAAGTAAACTGGGGTGAAGTGTTTCTCACCTGTTGGCAGACAGTTGTTGGACAGTATGCATGAATGGAGTCATACATTTTCAGGTTAGGCAGTATATAGATCCATTTTGGATCTATAACTCTCTTTCCTTAAGAAGGACGGTTCTTTGGACAGGGAGAATCATTGGAAAGTGACAATTTTTTTTTAAAGAAAACAAAAAAAACCCAAAAGTTTAGTTAATGGAAAGAAGTTGAAAAGCTTTGTGGAAAGGCACCAAATTTGAACAAAAGTACCTTCATAAAATAGGATTTTTTATATATCTCACATAAAGATTTGTAATCTGTGGGGTGGCTAGGTGGCTCAGTGAGTAAGAGCGCTGGCCTCGGAGTTGGGATGACCCGAGATCAGATCCGGCCTCAGAAAATGAGCACCCACACACAAATAATGACTAGCCGTGTTACCTTGAGCAAGTTACTTAACCCCAATTGCTTTAAAAAAAAAAAAAAAGATTTGTAATCTGCAAATTGAAAACTAGCATAATTTCTATATTCTTTGAAAATATTAAGAAATTATTATTCAGGAACTAAATATTCACTTGTTGAAGAATGTCTTTCTAAAATCCTGTGTGTAAGAGGAAGTTTTGCAAAGAGAATACTTTTCTACTAATAAGCATAGCTAACATGCATTGCATTTTCAAAGAGATGTTCCCAGATAAGAGAAGTAATCTAAAGAAAATATACTACATGTTGCCATTATGATGCCATTATGCCCTTTTGATACAGAAGTTTCTTTGCTCCGGTACTTTCCTGAAACAATTCTATGAGGCAAGTAGGACAAGTGTTGTTATGCCAGCTTTACAGATGAGGAATGTTTTAATCTTGTCAGTCAGGTAGTCTTCTTCTTCTTCTTCTTCTTCTCCTTCTTCTTCTTCTTCAGGGCAGGGCAATTGGGGTTAAGTTAGTGAGTATTAAGTGTCTGAGACCAGATTTAAACTCAGGTCCTCCTGACTGGAGGGCCAGTGCTCTATTCACTGTGCCATCTTGCCACCCCAAGTCTTCTTTTTTCTTGACTGGAGACTAGCTTCCAATCATCCTTGCCTCAGTCATCCTTAAGAGGTATAAAGTACAAAGTTCTCCCACCCTGGGACACAGTAAGTCATGCTCTTGTCAGTCAGCGCTAAGTATCCAAGGAAAGGTCCTTTCATCTTGGCTTTAAGGATGACTCTCAAATTCCATGGTTCCTCTTCCATGGTCCCAGCTTTTGCCTGAATTCACCCAACCATTACCTGGATTCACAGGTAGATATCCCTCAGCTCCTCATCCAGTTCCCATTCCATATTGAACTTTACAGGGACCAGTCCACCTCAAGCCCTTCGAAGTTTCTGTTTCTGGAAAGACAAAACTTAACAGAGTCATGACATTCATACACATTACCTGCATAATTATCAGTTCACTTTCTGCCTGTGAAATAAACACAGACTCACAAATAAGGTCTGAGAAATCAGCACAAATCATCAGTATAGTCTCAGGACCTCTGAAAACATCAGTAAAACTCTCCTCCAGGACTTCTTTAAACAGACAACAAGAAAATCCTCTTTCAGGGCTTCTGAACCAGCAGTAAGGTCTCAGGGCTTTTGTAACAACAACAACAGTGTCCTCTGTCAGCAGACAGATCTGACAAAGTAACATCAACAAAGACAAAGTACTGGCCACCACAGCCATGCTTCCTCCCAGTTCTGCTCAGTCCCAGCTGTACTCAACTTTTTATGTGGTCTTTAACTTCTCCCTGTTCTGCCCTCCTCTTATGGCCTTCCTGTTCCAGTGTTTGGCAAGTCCCTCCCACTGTGGGCTTCACAGGTACTGTTTCCAACAAAGACTTGATATAATTGTGGGCGAGATTCAGACACTTGAACTGAAACAAGGTGCTAAGTACTGCTTTGCTTACCATTACAAGACATATTCTAATGAGAAAGACCACAAGTAGTATATGCAGAATAAGTGTAAAGTGTTTATAAAACAAATAAAAATATATTAAAAATAAATGCAAAATAGTTTGAGAGGAAAGGGACATTTATTTGGTGGATCAGGAAATGCTTCATGTAGAAGGTGATACTTGAGTTATATTTTGAAGGAAGAGAGGGATTCTTTGTGGCTGAGGTAAAAAAGGGAGTGCATTCACAGCATGGCAGACAGCCAGTGCAGAGACAGAGATGAAAAGTGGGGTACCATGTGTGAAGAGCAGGGGGACCAGTTTGGTTGAATCTAGCAGTGTAGTAGGGGGCGTGATGTCCAGTGATGTTGGAAAGATAGAGTGGAACCAAGTTGTGAAAGGTTCTACAAATTAAAAAGGAGTTTATATTAGACTCTAGAGGTAACAAGTCACTGGAATTTATTGAGTATGGGAAAGATCAGAGATATTAAGAAAAACAACTTAGACAAGCAATGTGGAGGATGTTGACGGGGGCCTGTCACTAAAGTGATAGCTGAGTATAGATAAAGGGGTTGATTTAGGATGTTGTAGAGGTAGAAGCAAGGTTTGGCAACCACTTGGATAGATGAATTATGGCAAAATGAGGTGTCCCAATTAATGCCAGAGTTACAGATTTGAAAGCTTAGAGGAATCATAATACCTTCAACAAAAATGGAGAAGTTTGGAAGAATTGTAAATTTAAGGGGAAACTTAATGAGATCAATTTTGGCCACATGGCGTTTGAGATGTCTACTAGGTAGTTGGTGATACAAAGTTAAAGCTTGGAGAAGAGTCTGGAGCTGAATCTGTATGAAGGATGATGCCAAGGGGTTTTGAGATGAAGAGAGGAGGTAGGAGAAGCCTATGATACTCTGGTGGTTTATATGGAACTGGACTGCATCTCAAATGGGGAGTCTGGGTAACTAAAGGCTTAAAGTTACAGACTTTAGTTCAACAGTTCAGCAACATATACAATTATATAGAACATCAGGGCTTTATCACAAATGCTGAAATGCCATACTCACCTATACTTTGACTAAAGGCATTGCTACCATCCACTAAGAATTCTGTTTATTTAGATCTTTTTATTTTCTTTTCTGCCTCTCCTGCTGAAAGATAGGTATAAAAAACACAGCACAAGTGCTGATTTAATTTAATTTAATCTAATTAGAATTCCAGAATATGGAAACTCCTACCAATTCAAGTTGACAGCTCTGCAACTATTTTTTTTTCAACACATGATTTGTTAAAAGTGTATGTGTTATAACTAATCTGTGGAAAAACAGAATAGGAAATTTTGTGTAACTTTTTAAAGCAAAAATACCTTTTTTGTCTTGATACAGTCTAATAAAAGATAACTTTGTTAAACTTTTAAATTAAACTTTTTCTTCTTCTAGTGAAGAATTTTAATTTGTATTTTTCTTACTAGATATCCGACATCCTGAAGAACTCTCTCTCTTGAAAAAACCTAGAGATCCAACAAAGAAAAAAAAGAAAAGACAAGATGACCAGTCTGAAGATGAGGCGCTTGAATTAGAGGGACCACTAATCACGCCTGGATCAGGTAAGACTTTGAGGGCAAAGTGAAAGTTATGGAGCTGATTTTTGTGATATTTCTTAATCTGTCTGAGTTTTATTTCATTTCAGTCCATTGGTGAATTTTTCTTTCTTGGTACATGCTGTTTGCAAAATTAACATAAAAAGTGTGGTTAATTTTAGTGCATACTTGAAAAATGTTCAGTAAACCTTAAAATAACTAAAATTTCAGCAGCACACAATTTTCATCGATATTTTTAAAAATACTTTTTTTTTTAGTCTTGCTCATTCTTTTCTCTTTTCACTTATCTAGATAAATAAAACATTACTTCAGTACTAAACATTTTTGTCTGTAGCAGATGTCTGAGTTATTCAATAGACACATTTTCCTTTTAAAAAATTAACATGAAGAGTATTGATCTTAGAATTTATTAAATTAAGACCATTTGTTTGATTTTTCCCTTAGGCCTAGTTTTATTTAATTTATGTTCTAGAAATGTCAGCAGATGCTTATTGCCTAAATATTATATAATATGTGGGAGACAAGATAATTAAAATAATTGAATTATTTTTGTTCTCATTATGATTCAATATTCACTTTATGGCAGGGGGAGGGAACATTTTCCTATATGATATTCAAGATATAAAGAAAGTTGTAGACAACAAAAATACAGACATTAGGCAAAAATCACTTAACTTCTCAGGGCTTTGATTTCCTCATTTAGAAAAGGAGGGGACTAGTTGATCTCTCGTCTCTTCCAACTCTAATATATGATCCTGTACTGTGAGCTACAGTAAGGGCACAGAGCCTTTTCTTTGGCCTTCTATCTCTTCTTACCTGCATGCCTTCTCTTACTGAAGTGCACTCCACTGCTACCTTTTCTACTGGTCTCACTCACCATGTTCCAATCCAGAGAGTAGAAGAGAAACATTATGTAGCTCTGTGTCCTGGGATCATTCTTCTCCTCCAAGTCATTTGGAGGAGAAAAGCATGTGTAGGAATAATACATGCAAACCAGCAAGGGATTAGGTACAACAGGATTAAATTAGAAGGCAGAGGTTCATTTCTTTATCATTGACAGATAATTGAATACATAGCATGGTGAAGGTGTTGTGGCTAATACGGTTCTTGGAGAAGTTTATAATCTAGTTGGACAGATGAGACTGGCATACAAGGAAAAATTATAAAAGTCATAGCTCACATATAACACCTTTCTAACAACAAAATACAATTACCATCTTATAGATTAGGAAATGTAGCTCAGATTTAAGTGTATACAAATAATAAGTTAAATAATAAGTCAATTCAGTCTCTATTTTTAAGGACTTATTTGGAGGATGGTGCTGGAACACATAAAAAAATAACAAAAATAAAAGAATAATAAATATTAATAACTAACTTTAAGGTTTGCAGAGGGCTTTACTGATATTATCTCATTTTATCTTCCCAGCCCTGGGAGTTAAGTGCTATTATTATCCCCATTTTCCAAATGAGAAAACTGAGACAGACAGAGCGCTTAAGTGACTTGCCCATTGTCTCACAGCTGATAAGTATCAAAGGCCAGAATTGAACTCAGGTCTTCATGGCTTGAGAAGAAGTCTAGCCTTCTATCTATTATATCATGTAGCTACTTATATTAAGAACCAGAGAAGTAATATATACAAAAAGGAGCTCAGAGGAGGGCAAAATACGTTACTAGTATCAGGGACCATGTCAGAAATGGAATTTGAGACAGATGCTGATGAATGGGTTGAGAGAGGAGAGAGGCATCCAAGGTGGTAGAATAACCTTAGCATATGACACAAAGACAGGAAATTGCAAGGTTTTTATTTTCCAGTCTGGCTAGTGTATAGTGTTTGTATAGTGGAAAATGAAGCAAAATAGTAAAGTTGGGACCAGATTGTGAAAAGCCTTGAATGGTTGGCTAAGCAGTTTAGATTTTATAGTGTAGGCCATGGGAAATCACTAAATTTTTAAAAGTGGGAGTTAAGTGACTAAAAGGACTGTTTTAGGAAGATTTTAGAGCCATCACCACCCTCCTGCCTTATCCTAACTCCTCAGAACAAGGAAATTTGGAGGCAAGGCTACAGGCATATAGGTTGTAAGAAGACAAGTGGGCTTAGGTGTAGGGGAGGGGATAGGAGAGTGCTACAGAGCAAAAGAAGAAGAAAAAAGGAGAAACATTTGAGTTGGAATTTGTGGGGAAATATAGAGAATAGTGATTCTTACATTTTTCCTGAAAATAGAAACTTTATTTCTGATCCCTTCCTTCAGTTAGGCTATGAACACCTGAATAGTATGAATAATCTAAATTTGAATGATATATATAATCAATACATATGTGTTTCAGAGAATGTGTAGAGAGACTATAATACAGGTTAGTGTGGGCGGGTTTTAAGGAAGAGGTAGGTTTTGAACTTTTAAATAAGGGAAGGGATAGTTTAGAGGAGATTTGGATGAAAAGCAATTAAGGTAGAAAAATTAATACAAAGTTTAAGTATGGAGGTAAATCAGTTTGAGTGAAAATTGTAAAGAGTTTTTTGTCTAGAGGCTAGTCATTTACCTACATAAAAAAAACAGTTCAAGGGACTTGTGACAAACTACTTGTCTCGTGGCATAATGGAATGAATGCTGGAGTTGGAACTAGGACACCTGACTTCAGTTCCTGTATTAGATTATTAGCAGTGTGATCCTGGCAAGTCACCTTTGAGAGCCTCAATTACTATATGTGTAAAATAGTTATAATAATTCATACACTACTTACTCCAACAGAGTTGATATGAAGAAAACTCTTTGTAAAATTCAAAGCACAACATAAACATGCACTGCTATTGTTATAATTAGTTGAAACATCCAGTTTTCCATATATTAGGAAAATAGCACTGATCACAGAAACCAATCCACCTGCAAGTTAAACTACAAGTAAAAGTAGTTGATAACTAATTTTAATGGAATCTCTCTTTTGGTAATAAAAATATTGATCTTCATCTTATTTATTTTCTAAATTTAAAGCAAGGAGCACAATTTTATTTAGTAATTAAAACAAGGAGTAGTTTTGCGTAGTGGGAAGATGAGGTTAAGTCCAGCCTTACTGACTGTGATCTTGGGCAAATCACTTATCCTGTTAGTGCCCCAGGCTCCGCCAGCATTCTGGACTGATCTTAGTATGTGGAAGTTTTGTTGGAGCACCCTGTACCAAAGAAATCACAGGTCCAGCCAAAGTAAAGCTAAAACAGAGAAGAAATATGCTTCTCTTTTGCATTTTGATGCATTAATATGTCGGGTTCACATTATAGCTAATAAAGGGAGAGTGAAAGAGAAAAGAAATGAAGCCAAGAATAGGTATAGGGAGAATAAAATGAAGGCCAGCATGGATTTCCTCCCCAGCTTGTATTCCTCACAAGTGCTTCAGATTCCTTGGGTAATACCCTTAAAGAAAAGGAAACAAATCAAATCAACATTTATTAAGGACCTACTATGTGAGTGCCAGGCATTGTGCTAAGTGCTTAGATTACCAAAAATAAAAAAGGCAAAAAAAAAATACCTGCTTTCAAGGACCCCACAATCTAATTGACATGAAATGTCATGTAAATAACTAGGTACAAAGAAGATATATCCATATTGAAGGTAACCTCAAAGGAAAACCACTAGCAAGAGAGGAGTCTTGCAGATGGTAGGATTTTATCTGAGACTTAAAGGAAGCCAGGGAAACCAGGAGACAGAGATGAAGAGGGAGAACATTTTAGGGATGGAGGGCAGCTAGTAGATATGCACAGAGTTGGGAGATGAAGTCTCTGTCTCATGTGTGTAACAGCAAAGAGGCTAGTGTCACTGGTAGAGTACATGGAGGGGAATAATATGAGAAGACTGGAAAAGTAGGAAAGGACCAGGTTCTGAAGCGCTTTAAAAACCAAACTACAAATCCAAATTCCTTTACAGACTCCAGTGTCTCTGTTCAGTCAGCCTTCCATGTAATAGCCATTACCCTTCATTAGGTTACCACCTCAATCTCCTGAGCTGTTCTGTTTTTCAGATGGCAAACTCTCCCACTCCATCCTCTTGTTCCTTGTTAATTTTGGTCATTTCTTTTTCCTGGAAAAAAAAATAGAAGAATAAAATAGAGAGCCCTAAGATATATTCACTTACAGATATGTGCCTATCATTGATGCTTTCAGCAATTTTTGGAAGACTTGGAGATATATATCTTAGAAATCCTAATTTATTGGATTCTGTATTCCAAGTAGCATGGCCTACTGTAATGTTCAAATTTTCCAAGAATAACTGGAAATATTCTTATGACCTGATTTGTTCTATATCCCTAGTACACATGTAAGAAAGATTTGCTTTTTTTTTTCATTTTTTTCCCCACAGGAAATAAAACTAAAAGAAGCTATTGTTGTTTCTATAATATTGAATGACTTTGTAAAAGTAGATTCTTATCACTATCAATTATGCCAACAAAAAAAAAAAAAGAAAAAAAATTATGCCAACAAAATACAGGAAAGTTAGCTAATTTTTAACTTAAATTAATGCATAGTAGTAAAGTAGTATCTGTCTTGTCATTGAATTTCTATATTACTGGCTCTTCTTGACAGAACCCTCATATTTTAGTAGTTTAAAATGATTTACATAGTGGCACTCCCCTCAGAGGAATCATGTCTTTATGTGAATTGTGCGATACTGACCAAGGAATTTTAAATACTCATTACTACTTTAACCAGATTCCATAAAGCCTGAATCACAAGTAAGCCATATGTTTTTCATCACTGACTTCTTAATTCAGTTTTTAAAAATTTTCAGTTCTAAATTCTCTTTCTCCCTCTTCCCTTTCCCCTTATCAGCATTGAAGGATGAGCATGTAGAAGACAGAAAAACAAAGCCCATTACAAACATGAATATAGCTGTGCAAAATGAATCCCCACAGTACCCGTGTCCAAGAAAGAAAAGAACATGTGCTTCAATCTGCCTTTGAGCCGTACTTTTACTTACTTACAGTCTGCACGTTGAATCTCTGAACATTCCCGTGGCTCTCCTACTTTACAAAAACTCTCGCTTGATCCTTTTATCTCTGTTTCTCTTCTGCCTTTATAGCTAAACTCCTTGAAAAGGCCCTCTACAATGGGTGCCTCAACTTTCTCTCTTCCTACTCAACTTCTTAACTAACAATCTGGCTTCCAATCTCATGCCACTAAAACTGTTTCTCTTTAAAGTTACTAATGATGTCTTAGTTGCCAAATCCAACAGCCATTTCCTTTTTTCCCCAATTTTTATATATAATACACATACATTTTATATGTATGTATGTGTATATATATGTATTTTATATACATATACTTGTATGTTTTATGTAATTTATTTGTTTTTAGTTTTTAGCATTCATTTCTATAAGATTTTGTGTTTTGAATTTTCTCTCACCCTCTCCTCTCCCCTCCCCAAGACAGCTTGCAATCTGAGATAGGTTCTTCATAGACATTCATATTAAACATATTTTCACATTAGTCATGATGTAAAGAACAGTTAGCACTAATGAAGGAACCATGGGAAAGAAGAAACAAAACAACAAAAGAAAAGGGGAACAAATAATATGTTTCCCTCTGCATTCAGACTCCAAAGGTCTTTCTCTGGATGTGGACAGCATTTTCCATCATGAGTCTTTTGGTGTTGTCTTAAATCCTTGCATTACTGAGAAGAGCTAAGTCTATCAAGGTCATCATGTAGACAGAAATTTCAGAGGCCATGAACATGGAAGGTGATGCATTTGTGAGTAATGGCAAGATCAAGGATGTAACCAACTTGTGGCTGAAGTGGGGTGGAGGAGTAGGTTGTGTAAAATTATTAAGTTAGGGTACTCTGAGAATAAGAGTGTTTAAGGAAGTATCAGTACGTATATTGAAGTCCCCTAACACTGAGGGGCAAGAATTGGAGAGGAGAAAAAGATGATGAGCCAGGTACTGAATTTCATTGATAGGAAGGAAAGTTTCCTGGATTTCAGTAGGTAACAGCTACCAGAATTTTAACTAGGTGGTTACTATATATTGTATACATAATATGTTGCATGGGGTCAATCTGGTTGGTTTTTTAGAGTTCTTTAAGTACATTGTCATATCTGTGAAAAGTGATCATTTTGTTTCTTCTTTATCTATGGTTATTCCATCAGTTCTTTTTCTTTTCTGGTCTTCGTTGTTATAGCCAGCATTTCTAAGTAATATGTCAAATAGAAATGGTGATAATGGATATCCTTGTTCCTAAATTCACTGGAAAGAGTTCTCTGTTACATGTAACAGTAGTTCTTGGTTTTAGATATACATTATGTGTCATTTTAAGGAAAGGTCTATTTATTCCTATACTTCCTAGTGTTTTTAACAGAAATAGGTGTTTTATTTGGTCAAAATATTTTTCTGCATCTTGATGTGATCATGATTTTTGTTGATTTGGTTATATGGTATATGTTTATAGTTTCCTAATATTTAACCAACCCTGAATTCCTCTTAAAAATACAGCTTGTCTATATTATATTATAGTATCTTTGTAATATTATTCTAGTCTCTTTGCTAATATTTTGTTTAAAATTTTTGCATCTATGTTCATCAGGGATTTGGGCTTATAATTTTCTTTTTCTGTCTTAGTTCCTACTGGTTTATGTATCAAGATCATATCTGTATCATAGAAAGTATTTGTTAGGATCCTTCCTGTTGCTAATTTTGTAAACTATTTATATGATAGTGGAATGAATTGTTTTTAAATATTTGGTAGAATTCATTTTGACCCCATCTGGTTGTAGAGTTGTTCCTCTTTTTCCTTTTGAAATTTCATTTATGGCTTGTTCTGTATTTTTTTTTCCTCTGACATAGGGTAGTTTAAATTGTCTGTTCTATTAATTTGGGTATTTATGTTTTTGTAAATATTCATTTACTTTAAGTAGTTGATTTTGCTGGAATTTGACAAAATAATTTCTATGAATATTTCATTCTTCATTTTCTTTATTTTAAGAATTTATTTTTTATACTAGTAATGATTTTCCTTTGTCTTTTTTTAAAAAATAAATTAGCTAATTTCCTTAGTTAATTTATTTTTAAACTTCTGGTTTTCTTTCTTATTTATATGGGGTTTTTTTGTTTTCAGTGTTGTTAAATTCAATTTTCATTTTCAAGATTTCTTTTTTTGTGTTAGAGTTTTTAAAATTTGTTGATTTTTCTGCCATTTTAGTTCCATTTCCAATTCATTATTCTGTTCTTTCTCCTTTTTGTTAATAGAAGAGTTAATATAAATAAGTAAAAATTTTTCCCATAAGGACTACCTTGGCTATATCCCCCAAATTTTGGAATGTTGTCATTATCATCATTATCTTTAATGAAATTATCATAATTTCTTTTTTTTTCTTTGACCTATCAGTCATTTATAATTATTCCCTCTCTAATTCATTTGGATACTTTTTCAGTGGACCCTTATTGTCTGTGTCTCATCTCTCTGAGGATAAAATCAAATGAGGACCTTTCCTCAATTGCCAGTGATCTTTCTTTAGGCCTTTACCATGGATACCAAAGTTCTGATGTGGGAGCCATAATTTGATACCTTTTCCATGTACTAGAAAAATCAGAGAGGTTAAAGTCTTTTTCTCACCCAATCATTTTTTTTCTTTAAATTATTTTCCAAACTGAGCAGGGGCGTTTTTTTTTTCTTCTTTACACTGAAGTTTTTTTTTTTCCTTCAGTGCATAGATTTCTCTTTCTGTCTCTGTACCCAAAGTCTTCCACTTTCAGTCTAGTCTTTCAAGGGATTTTTTTTCCCTATTGGTGGCCTTTCAGGGAAAGGTCAAGACCCTCACTTTCACTTTTGCTTTCTGTTGAGGTTTGAAGACTTGTTTTTATCTCTAAGGGAATTTTGATCATGTATACTGCTCATTTAAAGGATGAGATGTTTAGTATTGTGTTTGCTTAATGATGGTATAGGACTAAACTGTGCTGTTTCTCTCTATTCTGCTCTCTTAGTCTGGAACCTTTATTTATGTGGGCATGCATGCTCTCTTTTGTCCTGGAATTAATAGGCTTTGACCCAGTTTCCTGCTGGCATGATTAAAGATTTAGCCTTGCCACCTTCTTTGTCTCTTTCTTCTTGAACAGTTTTGAGACTAGATTTGGTTTTGTCCCTTGTTGGGAGCTTTAAAAAAACCCACTGAAATATTGGCAATACTTGTAAGCAGGCTTCCTGGGAAACCAAGGTGTTTGCTTTATAAATACTGCCCTGGCCTTTTTATTGCTTTGACTCAGAATGAGATTCTCTGACCACAGGTACTGAGTTGCCTGGACCATATACCTTAGTTGCCTGAGCACTGGTCTGGCATTATTCCTTTCTAAGTCTTAGGCAGGGCTTGCTGGTTATTGACCTGCTAAAGCACGGCATGTTGTGCTATGTCAGGACTTCTATTGCCCAGTCTTTTGATATGCCTCTTGCAGGTCTGCCTGGATGCTGATTTGGCTCCTGCTTTATTTCCATTGGGTCTACATGGCTGCTTACTGCTGTCACCTACTACACCTCTAGTGGGTTGCCTAAGCTCTGAACAACCTGGCATTGGTCTGCATTTGTCTCTTAGTCTGTTTTTGTGCTTGGCTTCTGCTTGCCCTGGGTTGATTCCCCTTTGTAGGATTCTGGCAATCTTTTTGTGCAGTTCTGGACTTTATAGAAAAACAGGCCTATAGATCTTTCTTGTCATCACCATCATCAGCACTTACTAACAAGCTTACCATGTTTGGGGCACTCGTCTTTGCTGTAGGGATAAATAAATGGTACCTGCCCTCAAGAAACATTCTAATTGAGATATAACATGTGAACAACTATGTACCCATAAGATATATTCAGTTTAAATGGCAGACAATCTCAAAAGAAGGTACTTACAGTAGGAGGTAACCAGGAAAAGTCTCTTATAGATGGTGGGATTTGAGCTGAAGGAAGCCAGGAAGCTGAAGTGAGGGCAAGTTTCTCTCTCTCTTTTAAACTTTTCTCTAGTGTTTATTGAGGTAATCTGTACTTCTGTGTTCAAACATGATCCCATCTTCCCACATATCTGTTCTATTTTTTAAAAAGAGTTGGAAATTAGCTTAAAATGTAAGCTTTTTTGTTTTGTTTTTTGGATGAAGTTCATTTTAGGTTCTCAGCCTTTGGTACCTTTTGATCATGTTGGAATGGTATCTTACATATGATTGAAAAGACCCCAGCTAATACATACATAAATGATACTCAAGTCAAGAGTCAGGAGTACATTTACTGATAAATATACACAGTGTCCATCTGTCTTCACCTCCAAACTTTCTTGTGTACTGTTTCCAGACATCTTTTACCTTGATGTCCTGTTGGCACTTTAAGCTCAGCATATCTAAACTGAACTTATTTTTGCCCACTTGACTCAACCTTTCCCTGTCTAAGCTTGCCAAGACTTCTTGGGTCATTCCTTCAGTCACTGTCCTTCCCCCTATCCATAACCTCAGAATCATCCTTAATATTTCCATCTACCTTACTCCCTAAAATGCAGTAGGTTCTTAAGGCCTGTCAGTTCTACTTCCACTTCTATTTGTCTCTACTTACATAGCCTTCAAACATAGATGAGGCTTTCATCACCCCTTGCCTAGATTCAGCTTTTCCAATCTATTATTTGTACAGATGCCAAAATAATCTTTGTAATGCCATTTTCATTCTCAGAAGCTCTCATTTTTAATGGTTCTCTCTTTCCTCTTAAGAAAAAATAGAAATGATATCTGCAACCTTTTAAACTTTATTTCATATTACTCCCCCTTATTATCTATATTTCAAACTAGATTACTGTTCTCTGAACTCCCACCCAAAATGTACCCTCTTCTCATTTCTGCCTTTCATAATCCTCATCTTCTTACAAGGTGTAGCTCACTGCCATCTTTCTCCTTGAATTTTCCTTCAATACTCTTTCTGTTTTCTGTTTTCTCCCTGGCCCTTTTGCTCCCTATTTTTTGTTATACTTAACAATATATATTCCAATATAATGTTAGCTCCTTGAGGAGAGGGACAAATTTATCTTTGTATTCCCAACAAGTAGCAGTTTCTTATTAAATATATCAGTAAATCAGTCAATAAGCATTGCTCAAATGCTCATTCTGTATTCCAGATGCTGTCTTAGTGTTTTTAGCCTTATGTTTTGGGAGTTTTTTTCTGGAGGTGATCTGTGAACTCTTTTAACTGGCGTTTCATTCTCCATGTTAAGTTCTGGGAGCTCTCTTTATGTCCCATATTATGATGTTAGGGGCTTTTTGTGTTGTGTTCCTCTGGAGATTTATGATCCATACACTTTTTTGTGTTCTTTCTTAATATAAATATATTTTCTTGCATACTGTTATTGTCCCTGCAGTGTTTCCCTTCTTTCCTGATTGTACTTCTCTTCTATGTATCTGCATCCTGATCTGCGTTCTCTTTGGTTTTTGGTCAGACTCTCCATTGCACGTTTCACTTGGTTTTTCTGTTCTGCTTGTTGTTTTTGCTGTGCAGGCCAGACATTCTGCCCTTGTAATTCTCGTTTCTCTTTTAAGTCTCTTAGAAATAGCACTTCAGGGTTCTGTGTTGTCCTCAAGTTTCAGAGGATCTTTTTTCTCATTGAGTATTATACGTTGTTTTCTTGTTTGTTATTGTTATTTTGTAGTGCATAGAGGGCCAGACCTGGAGTCAAGAAGATGCATCTTCCTGAGTTCAAATCTGGCCTCACATATGTAATAACTGTGTGACCTTGGATGAATAATTCAGCCCTGTTTGCCTCAGTTTCCTCATTTGTAAAATGAGCTGGAGAAGGAATGGCAAATCATTCCAGTATCTTTGCCCTGAAAACCCCAAATGGGGTCATGAAGAGATACCATTGAAGATACCATTGAAAAATGACAGAACAATAACAGAAATGTCATAAGTCACTGATTTAAAGTCAGAAATAATAATAATACAAACAATAGAAAATAACTTTGTTTTTAGGCTATTCCTCCGTCTCATCAAAGTTGCACATGTTTGTTTTTAAACTTAAGTGAATTTTAAAAAGAACCTCAATTAGATGCTATTTCCTGTCCATCCTGGTTAATTGCCAAATGAATCTTATTAGTATACATATCTCTACATGTCACTCTCCTGCCTGAAGACCTTCTTCAACTCATTATTGCCTAGAGCAGGGGTTCTCCAACTTTTTAATCTTAGGACCCTTTCATAATTTTAAAAATGATTATGTTTCCATCCATACGCCTCCTTCCCCCAGAGCTTCATAACGGGTTATGTATCTATGGATGTTTACTACATTAAAATTAAAATGTCTTAATATTATTTTAAAAATAGTTTTGACCTCACAAACCCCTGGACCACACCTTGGGGATCACTGACCTGAAGTAGAATAGAGTTCAATAGAGGTCTGGCATTCTAGGCCTTTCAGAAACTAATTCAGCCCTAGAAGCTTATTTTTGCACTAATACATTTAATTTGTTCTATGTTCTAATGAAGGTCAAATGAGGAGTGTTTGCTGATTTCATCTTATCCTTTTCCACCTCTAACAAGTACAACATTCTCCACCATAATATTATCCCACTGTGATAACAGTAATCCAACATTTAAGACTTGCAATGTGTTTTACTTGCATTTTAATTTCCCTCTAATAATCCTGTTAGGTAGGAACTATAAAAATCCCTGTTCTGTAGTTCACAGAGTGAATTGGGATCTTTCTCTTCCTTCAAGGCTCATCTCAGGTTCCTCATCTTCTTCCTTTTCTACCTTTTCTAACTTTGCTCCACTAAAAGTATTTTTTTCCTCAAATTTTTAATAACACTTTTGTTTTTTCCTAGATACATTCTCTATTGAATAACAATTTTTTGTGTATTTGTCATATGTCCTCTTAAGTTGTAAGTCCCTGAGAGTAAAAATTTTGTTTACTTAAAGACTTATGTATTCCCAGTGCCTTATGTATAATAGGAACATTGAATTATCTATTGAATTAAGTATATGACAGAATCATATTGGAATCAATATTACAGAAAAGATCTATTATTGATGTCTTATGATTAGCTGCTTGTAAGTTGTCTACACAATTCTCTGTAATTTCTAATTGGTTATTACTACAAAACAACTGTTTGTAGTAACAATTCTCATTCTGGTTGTTTTTAATTCCAAGTAAAACTACTGAATAAAATACAAATATTATATGGCATTTCTGCCTTTATCTTTTTTATATTTAGTTTTTAATGGATTAGCTTCTAGGATCAAAGATAAACCCAATACCATTGATTAATGCTATGTTAGTTTACTAAATTTTGATTTTGAACCAGATGAATTGAGTGATAGTAAAGTATTTTATCGCTAAAAAATATCACTTAAGGTTTTTGTTTCATTTTATGATACTTTGTGGCATTTTTATCATTTCTATTAAGCCCCTACAGCTTACTCCTCAAAAGATTTAAATTGATCTCTCTTCATAACATGAAAGTAATCTTTCATTCTGGAGGGTTATAGTAGCAGAACAAAAATTCTGGCAGGTTGTACCAAACAGAAGCACTTTCATTATGGTTCCAGTAAATGACAAGCTGTATTGCTATCCAAGGACTAACCTAGCCAAGAACAGAAAGGTTCATCATCAGAAGAAACTCCATTAGATAATGAATTTTTAACTTATTAGAAATACAAAATAACCCCAATTCCATCACAGTGGTAAGAGCTGGTGCTAGAGAATGTTAAAAATCACATACTTCTTAAACTGTCTCCAAACTGTTGATTTAGATACTTATAATGTTTAGTCTCTTGTTAAATTACTAATTCATTGTTGGAAGAACTTTTCTTCAGCCGTATTGACATTCTTTCTGTGAAACAAGAAGACAAGGGAGTTGCAGCTAAATGGAAGGATAGCTTTTTCACCTAAAAGATAAACAATATACTGGATGAAGCTTGTATCATCATTAAGCCAAAAGCATCAGTAGATCAGCAAACACTTTATTAAATTCTACCAGGCATTGTCCCAGGTACTAGAGATACAAAGACCACTATGAAGATAACTACAGCTTATGTGCTAGCATCTAATGCAGTGGTTGAAGAAGTAGAGAAATTCTGTGAAGAACTCAGTAGTGTCCTACAAACTAAGTCCAAGATATTGCTTGAAAACCAGTGATTTCAGTTTAAGTATGAAGGTGGGCACAGGGAAGTAATTTGATATCAAGAAGTCAAAGTCTTATAGATTTCTTAGAGGCTTCATGTTTGCATATCATGAATGCTTTCTTTAAAGAATCTGGTGCTGGATATAATAAGCATTGAATAATATCACACATAAATAGAAATTTAAGTATATCCTACACTGGAAACAGTTGCTTGCTAGGGGGTGAGAGAGTCAAGTCAGATTAGATAAAAGACAATAAATACCAAATCAATCAATAAGCATATATTAATTGCCTACAATCTGCCAGGTCTCTGTGCTAAGTACTTTATAATTTTTATCTCATTTGATCCTCACAACAACCCCAGGAGGAAAGTGCTATTATTGTGCCCATTTTACAGATGAGGGAACTGAGGCTGACAGAGGTTAAGTGACTTGCTCAGGGTCACACAATTAATAACCGTTTGAGGTGGCATTTGAACTCAGGTCTTCTTGATTCTAGACTCCACCCTCTTATCTGCTGGCCCAGGATATGATGCCTGATTGGATAGATTGGATGAGTGAGAGTAGGAGTTAAGAATAATGCTAAGGTTGTGAAAATATATGATTGAAAGATTGTAATAGTCTTGACATAAGTTTTTGGAATTAGTATGGCTTTCTGGGGAAAATATAATGGGTTTTGTTTTAGACATGTTGAATCTGAGATTATGGAATATTGTAAAGCCAAACACGAGCTGCCCTCCAGAGAACTGCGGCTGTGAATAACTTTAAGGTTCTGATCACATAGTATAGTGAACTCTCTATTTATTCAGCAATAAACTAAGGCAAAACATTCACAGAAATCTAAGTACAGCATTCACAATGATGTAATAACTTATCACTAAAGTGGCCACATACTTTTAAACAAAAGTTATCATTCACTAAGTCCTTAACTCAGTCATCCTTAAGGAGCAATCCTTCTTAAGAGAGACAAAGTACAAAGATCAAAGTTTTCCCACCCCTAGGTCACAATGTCTTAATCTCTCAGTCAAAAAGTCTTCTTTCTTCTTGATTGGAGACTAGCTTTCAATCATACTTAAGGGGGACAAGGTACAAAGTACAAAGTTCTCCCACCCATAGACCATAGTAAATCATGATCTTCTCAGTCAGCACCAAGTAGGCAAGGAGAAGTCTTTTCATCTTGGTTTGAGGCTGGCTCCCAGATTCCATGGTTCCTCTTCCATGGGTCCAGCTCTTGCCTGAAATCTACCCAGCTGTCACCTGGATTCACAGGCAGGCAGCTCTCAGCTCCTCATCCAGTCCCTCATCCAGCTTCCATTCCATATTGAAGCTCACAGTGTCCAGTCCACCTCAAGTCCTTCACAGTTTCTGTTTCTGGTAAGACAAAGCTTAATAGAGCCAAAAGAACATTCACGCACATTGCCGGCACCATCATGAATTCAGTCTGCCTGTGAAATCAACACAGACCCACAAACAAGGTCTGAAAAGTCAATAGAAATCAACATAGACCCACAAACAATGTCTAAGATGTCAACACAAATCATCAGCATCGTCCCAAGACCGCTGAAACCCTCCTCCAGAAGTTCTGTAAACAGACAACATGAAAATCCTCTTTTAAGGCTTCTAGAAAGATCCCAGGGCTTCTGTACAAAGTATCACAAACACAGGCCAACACAGACAAACAAGAGTGCCAGCCACCACAAGTGTTCCCTTCTCCCTTCTGCTCAGTCTCAGCTTTGCTCCACCTCATATATGGTGGCTCTCCTTCCTGTCCCACCCTTCCTGTTTTATCAGCAGGTTCCTCCCACCTTCAAACCATAGGGGGCTCAAACAGTGTCTTTAAGTAGCTGAAATAAGGCGCTAAATACTTCTGTGCTTGCCATTACAAATATCCGTTTTGAGATGTCCATAAGCAATCTGTGATAAGTCTAGAGCTTAGGAGAAAGTAGAGCTGATGAGGTCAGTAAGGCACAGTATAAAAAAGAACCAAGGACAGGGATGAAGGAACACAAACGAGAGATGCCGTGTTACAAAACCAGAGAGGATGGAATATCCAAAAGAGGGTGGTCAGCAGTGCAGTTCCCACTGAGAAGTCAAGGAAGATGAGGACTGAGGAAAAAAGTCATGTATTTGACAATTAGATAACAATCATTGGTAACTTTAGAGAGAAAAATTTCGATTAATGGATGGATTCAGAAACCATAGAGTTGAAAACAGAGTAAGGTGAGAGAAAGTATAGAAAGCTTTTTCTAGCATGTTGGCTGAGAAAGGGAAGAAAGATAAAAGAAAATAGCTTGAAGATATGATAAGGTTGAAGAGGGTTTTGTTTTAAAGATGAAGAGATATTTGTCTTTTGGTAAGCAGCAGGGAAGGAAATAGTAGATTGGGGAGATTGAAGATAAGAAAGAGAGAATACAAACCAAAACAAAAGTTAAGGTTGAGAAGGCCTAAGAGTAAGTGTATATCTTGGGTAAGTGTTTTAGAAGAATGATAAACTGGGCCCACAATTGAATAGTTGGAAGATAATTTGAATGTACCATTTAGAGCTGAAAAAAAAATTATCTAAAACAGTCCACCACCACCAGTACTTAATTTTATAGATGTAGACACCAGCCTACAGTTGCTCCAGATCGCACAGGGGGCTCTAAATCCAGTGTTCTTTTGCCTAGGATGTATTGGGAAAATTGAGCCTTGCTTTCAATGAGCCAAGTTACTTAATGTAAGAGAATCCCTTCTTTTTAGCACCAGTATTATCCTAGTGACGTTCAGGGAAGCTTCACTTACTTGTGAAGCGTGTAAACATAACTAAAGATTAATTAAAGTTATAGGCATCTCAAAAGGCAAAAGAAATATGTATGGTTGATATACATGGCCTGCAGCATATTACCACCAATGACTTGCCTTCAACAAGTGTCATAAAAGGTATCAACAGACTGGATGACTGAAAAAGGAAATAGGTTTGTCATGTAGTTAACAGAACCAGAAGAAGGCTACTTATTATATTTTTGGAGGGAATACACACTGGTAACATCATATATCTCTTAAATTATGTACTCAACAGTTCTATATTATTATATTCCTCCATTTTTTGGTGAGCCTTAAGATTATAGTTATTGACTGTAAAGAGAATTTGTAGGGGTGTGTGTGTGTGTGTGTGTGTGTGTGTGTGTGTGTGTGTGTGTGTGTGTGTGTGTACAGTCGTTTGAGGTCACTTTAATCATATTTTTAATTAAAAATGTTTTACCTACTTAAAAAAATAAGTCAATGCAAAAATCATCCCTTGATTTATGTGAACTTCTTAGGTTAAGTAAAGGCATATGTTTACTATGGATGGTTAATGTTAGAAAACACATTTAAACACATTTATTTAAAGATAAACTGTCTTGGAATAAAACTTTGAATCTGATAAAATCTTTTTTTCAGATTATAACTTGGTGATAATCCTTTCCTTTGGTCATAACTGATAAATTTTAATTTTATTTGCCATTAGATAAAAGTTTTTAAAGATTTTAAGAATTTTTTATATAACTGTTCTTTCACTTTCTTTACCACTGATTCGTTCTGTCCTCTCCTTTCCTTGCTTCTGAATTCCTTTCTTTCCTTTCCTGTAGGCCCTGATGTTCTTTACATCGGCCCTTTGAAAGGTGAGCCTTACCACAGTAAATCTCCTTGATCTCTGTTTACTGCAGCTATCTTCTTGACTTCCCATTCTGATTCTTTTAAAAGTGAAGTTCTTTTCAAAATTCCTTACAATTTAGTTCTGTTTTTAAGGTTTCCAGCCATTTACATGTTCATAAGTAGGTATAAAGTAAATTTCAAACATTTTTTAAGACTGGTAAAATAGTTTAACCTTAGGGGAAAATGTTAATATTCTATAAACATTTGTGAATAACTGGTGCTTAAAGTTAAAATTCTATACCTCCAACTTATTATTTATTTTCTGTTATTAGGAAGCATATATTCAAGCCCAGGACTCTATAGTAAGACAATGACTCCAACTTATGATGCTCATGATGGAAGCCCTCTGTCACCAACTTCAGCTTGGTTTGGTGATAGTGCTTTATCAGAAGGCAATCCTGGTATACTTGCTGTCAGTCAGCCAATCACATCTCCAGAAATTTTGGCAAAAATGTTCAAACCACAAGCTCTTCTTGATAAGGCAAAAATAAATCAAGGGTAAGTTTAAAACTGTAACTGACAAAATTGTCCTTGCATAAGAATTAAAATGTTTTAATAATTCTGACTTTTCACTGTCTTTGTTGTTTACTTACAGATGGCTGGATTCATCAAGATCTCTCATGGAACAAGATGTGAAGGAAAATGAAGCCTTATTACTCCGATTCAAATATTACAGCTTTTTTGACTTGAATCCAAAGGTACTCAGAATTTTTTTGAAGGAGAAGATCCATTTTATGGGTTTGTTGTAGATGAAAAGAACCAGATTTTACAAATCAAATCTTGAACTATGATTTTAGTGTTTTTTTAAAAACCACAAATATTAATTATTAACACAAAACCAAATACTTTCTAAAAATTTTATTGGTATAGTTTGTTTTTATTTCATCTCCATTTCCTAATTCATATTTGCCCACTCTTATCCCTCCCAGAGAGCCATTCATTATAACAAAAAAATTTTAAAGTAAAAAAGTATCAGCAAAACTAAGTCTGATAATACCTACTATTCCATACCTGCTGTGCCCCACCTCTGCTAAGAAGGGAGATTCATTCTTATTTTTTCCTCCTTGGAACCAAGATTGGCCATGATTTCACAATACTCAGGATTTTTAAATTAAATTTTTATTTGGAGGGGGACATCTCTTTTTCATTTTATTTTCAGTTCCAGATTTTCTCTATTATTTCACCCCTTCCTCTGTCCATTAAGAAGGCAAAAAATACAATACTCACTATACAAATGCAAAACATTTCTGCATTAGCCATGCTCTGAAAAATAAAGGAAAAAAATATGCTACATTCAGCTCACTGAGTCCATCTCTGTCTGGAGATGGATAGCGTTTTATATCATGTGTCCTTTGGAGTTGTGGTAAATTATTGTATTGGTTAGAGTTACTAAGTTTCTTTATTGATTATTTTTACAATACTGCAGTTACTGTGTATCTCCTGGTTCTGCTCACTTCACTTTGTATCAGTTCGTATACATTTTCTCAGAATTTTCATCTTTTCTTATATCATGACAGTATTCCATCGCATTAATATACCATAACTTGTTCAGCCATTCCCCAATTGATGTGAACATCCTGTCAGTTTTCAGTTCTTTGCCACCATGAAAAGAGCTGCTATAAATATTTTTGTACATATGTGTCCTTTTCCTTTTCCTTTGATGTCCTTGGAATATAACTAGTGGCAGTATTACTGACTGGGTCAAAGGGTATGCACAGTTTTATAGTCCTTTGGGCATAGTTCCAAATTGTTTTCCAGAATGGTTGGACCAATTCTCAGCTCCACCAGAAGTTCATTATTGGGGGCGGCTAGGTGGCGCAGTGAATAGAGCGCCGGCCCTGGAGTCAGAAGGACCTGAGTTCGCATCCGGCCTCAGACACTTAACCCACACAAACAAAAACCTAGCCGTGTAACCTTGGGCAAGTTACTTAACCCCAATTGCCCTAAAGGGGCGGCTAGGCGGCGCAGTGAGTAAGAGCGCCGGCCTCGGAGTTGGGATGACCCGAGATCAAATCCGGCCTCAGAAAATGAGCACCCACACACAAATAATGACTAGCCGTGTAACCTTGAGCAAGTTACTTAACCCCAATTGCTTAAAAAAATTAAAAAAAAAAAATAAAAATAAAAAAAAAGTTCATTATTGTACTTATTTACCCTCATCTCCTCTAGTATTAATTTCTGATAGATGTGAGGTGGTACCTTAGAGGAGTTTTAGTTTGCATTTCTCTAGTTATTAGTGATTTAGAACATTTTTTCCTGTGACTATTGATAAATTTAATTTCTTCCTCTGAAAACTGCCTCTTCATGCCCATTTATCAATTGGCGAATGACTCTTTTATAAATTTTATTCCATTTCCTATATGCTTGAGAAATGAGACTTCTATCAGAGAAACTTCCTGCAAAATTTTTTTTGATTCCCTGCTTTCCTTCTCATTTTAGCTACATTAGTTTTATTTGGGGGGGAAAAAACCTCAAATTTTATGTAATAAGAATTATCCTTTTTTTAATCATCAAAAATTTGCCTTACTTTCCTTCCCCCTCTAGTAGTTGAGAAAGAAGAAGAAAACCCATTTCTAAATTGGTCATGTCATAAAAAATAATACATCTCATTTTGCCCTCTTTAGTCCTTTACCTCTCTATCCAGAGGTAGGCCATTTGCTCAACCTGTTCAACCATTCCCCAGCTGATATGCACTCTCCCCAGTTTCCAATTTTTTGTCACCTTAAAAAGAAGTATAAATATTTTTGAACATCCTCAGTCAAGAGTTTGTTTTGCTTAAGTCTAATTGCTTCTTCATTCTAAACAACCCTTCTCCCCTTCAGATTTTTCCTTTTCTCCTTTCCCTCCTGTTTCCCTGTTGAATGTATTTCTACCCTCATTCAGTGAGGTGTATTCATTCTTCTTTCCTTTGACCATTTCAAATGAGAATAAAGTTCAAGTATCAGTTCCCCATGCCCTACTCCTTTCTCCTTGTGTGTATAGACTTCTTGTTTACCCTAATTATGAGGTAGTTTTTCATAACCTCCTCCTCTCTTTTTATTTTTCTTTTTGTATCATCAAGACATAATAAAACCACTTTCTAGCTTTCATTCTTTTTTTTTTTTTTGGAGGGCAATTGGGGCTAAGTAACTTGCCCAAGGTCACACGGCTAGGTTTTTGTTTGTGTGTTAAGTGTCTGAGGCCGGATCCGAGCTCAGGTCCTTCTGACTCCAGGGCCGACGCTCTACTCACTGCGCCACCTAGCCGCCCCTCTAGCTTTCATTCTAATGAGACTGTTTCTATGTGCACTAATCATGGTAGGGTTCAGAGGGGATACATGTATCATGTTAGAATGTACAGTTTATCCTTGTTTAGTCTTTTATAATTATTCATATTTACCTTATTATGTTTGCCTTGAATTTGACTTGGTTTTAATATTTCTTGTTATCTTGTAGAGTTACTGTCTTCTCTTTGGCCCAGTCCAGTTTTTAGGGAATTTTTTACTTGGGCATGTTTTTTGTTTTGTTTTGTTTTTTTTGCCTGTTAATTTCCTTTCTAGTTCTTTCTTCCATGACTTATACTTCTTTTCCGTTTTGTCTACAGTACTATCATTTAATTTATAAAAACATTGTTGCCTCTTTCCAAAAAAAAAAATTCTTGGTTCATCTCTTCTAGGAATTCTAGTTTGAATTTGTGTTCAAATGCTGTCTTTTTTTTTTTTTTAAGGCTTTACTTGTAGATGTTTTAATGTCATTCTCACCTGAGTTTGCATCTTGAGTGTCCCTGTCACCATAATAGCTTTCTATGGTGGAATTCTTTTTTGTTTGTTTGTTTGCTCATTCTTCCAATCTACTTCTTGAGACTTTGGACTTTGTTAGGGCCAGACACTGTGGTACTTCTTAAGGGAATATCTGGATTGATCTTGCTGCTGCTTTCTTGGGATATTGATTGTTTCAGGTTTTCAGGGCCAGCTCTAGCTAGTTACCACCAAGTTTTTAGTGCTCCTAAAGTAGTCTGATCTAGAGCAAAATCCAGCTCTCTCTGGTCTGAGCTCTACAAGTTCTTGACCTGAGTTTCAATCTGGGCAAATGGCCTGTGGGTTTATCCTGGTTGCAGTTTGAGTAAGCAGACTCAGCTACTAACAGCCAGTTATAGAGCTCTGCTGGGTTAGAGTGACAGAATTGTAAGATTTTCCGTTGGTCTGGAATTCCAGTTCTGATTATTGTCCTGCTGTTTTCAGATTAGGCTAGAAGCTAGAACTGAGTTCCTACTCTACTTCTAGAGTATGAAACACATAGCTGTGCCTTGCAAAGTACATATTCTGGAGCTTGTAAAACTGCTTCTTACCCTGGAATGCCACCATTAGGTAAAGGTCCTTTCCTCAGTCTGCCTTGGATCTGTGAACCCAACTGGGTATTTAGCACTGACTGCCAGTTGACACCTGTTCTTATTTCCTACACAAGTTTTGACCCCACTGTGCTAGGTGTGGGGCTTCTTCTTGACCTCTGCTTTCCCTGTCTTAGAGTGCTCCTGGCTGGACTCTGCATAGTGTCTTCAGACTTCTTTGTTTTCCTATGCCAGCATGGACAGAAATGACTCAGTGGTGGTTTTATTCTGTTGCATTTTCTAGATCTGTTTATAAGAGCTATGAAGGAGGAAGCTTGATGTATATATCTTTCTGCTTTCTCATTCATTTTTAATGTATTATTTTTATTCTTTCTATTTACATTGTTGTATTCATTATGTATATTGTTTACTTGCTTTGGCTTTCACTTTGCATCAGTTCATGGAAGTTTTCCCATGTTTTCTCTGAATTCTTCATATTCATTATTTATTATGGCATAATAATATACCATTACATTCATAAACCACAATTTGTTTATCCATTCCCCAGTTGCGGGACATCTTTTGTTTTCAGTTCTTTGCTACTTCAAAAAGTATGTTTATAAAAATGTTGGTTTGGGGGGCGGCTAGGTGGCGCAGTGAATAGAGCGCCGGCCCTGGAATCAGAAGGACCTGAGTTCGGAGCTGGCCTCCGACACTTAATCCACACAAACAAAAACCTAGCCGTGTAACCTTGGGCAAGTTACTTAACCCCAATTGCCCTAAAGGGGCGGTTAGGTGGCGCAGTGAGTAAGAGCGCTGGCCTCGGAGTTGGGATGACCCGAGATCAAATCTGGCCTCAGAAAATGAGCACCCACGCATAAATAATGACTAGCCGTGTAACCTTGAGCAAGTTACTTAACCCCAATTGCTTTAAAAAAAAAAGAAAAAAAATGTTGGTTTGTATGGGACCTTTCTTTTATCGTTGACATTCATGGAATATGTACATAGTAGTTGGACTTCTGGGTCAAAGAATATGAATATATACTTCCTTAGTATATTTCTGTATTCTGTAACAGCAAGCGCCCTAGCATACCCAGGATGGCTGCTAGCACAAGACTTCCAAGTTGCTTTCTAGAATGGTTGGACCAATTAACAACTCTACCAACAATATATTAGTCTTACTTTACCACAGTTCTTCCAAGATTGACTATGCAAGTCTTTTCTCATCTTTGTGAATGTGCTACTGGATATGACCTAAAGCCTCAGAATAGTTTTGATTTACATTTTCTTATTATTAGTGAATTGGAGCAGTCTCCAATGTGATTAAGGTACTATTTGTTCATATTCTTTGACTACTTACTGGGGAATGACTTGCAAAACACTTTTTTAAAGTAAAGTTTTTAGCTTTAAGTTTATATGGAAGTGAGTTATTCTTTCTTTGAAAATGTATTTAGAGGGGGCAACTAGGTGGTGCAGTGAATAGAGCACTGCCCTAGAGTCAGGAGGACCTGAGTTTAAATCCAGCCCCAGACACTTAACACAAAAACGAGCCGTGTGACCTTGGGCAAGTCACTTAACCCCAATAGCCCTCCAAAAAGCAAGAAAAAAAAATCTTCCCTAATCCAAAGCCAACTCTTTATCCACTGTGAGTCTCTTTCACTAAAATGACTATATTCAAGTATGATGCCAGAACTACAATTCAGATAATACATAAATTATATATATATTTGCCAAAATAAGGTAAAATATATAATTCGTGGTTTTATCAATGTTGGTAATAATTTTGATTAATGAGACATGTTGGCTTTACATATTATATATTCTTAAAATTAAAAATGACTGACAAAAACAACTTTGCTCAGTTTTGGGGGCACATGAGCATTGTATTAAATTAAAATCAGTCATTTTTGACAGAATTAAATTTATATACACACATACATACATATGCATACAGAAGTGTCCAGAAAAAAAATATGTACCTATATTCATATTCTAAAATGAAATTGCTTTTAAAATTATTGTTCTTTTAGTAATGTGATTGAGTAGGTCACTGTACTGATAGTCCATATTCTGATTAGTTGCAATGTTTGCTGTTTTCAAGGGCTTGTTACACTTTATCTCTGCAATGACTTTACAAAGAAGCGTTAATCTCTTATTCATTGCTTCATTCTAATGTGGTCAGCTACTGTTCTTTGTTTCCAGAAGTCAACAATTTATTTTAAGTTGTACTTCTGTTACCATAAGCTGCATTTCTTCATGGAGTTAAGATCCACTTTCACTCATGATAAAATGTACACTGATGCTAAAATTTTAAAAGCTATACAAGTTTTAAAACAACTAATTCTGACTTTTTAGCCAATTTAATGCCTTTTTTTAGATGTTTTTGACAGACAAGTGGAGTGCATAGCATGTATCAGAAAACTAGTGGGTTTCTTTAACATTTCAAATAATTTGTGCTGAATACAAATCAAAGAAAACTTTTAGATATAAAAGTATTGCTGTTGACAATTTTTTAGTATTTTATATATTTTGTTTCAGTACATCCAATCTTTACAAATACCCAAACCTAACAAAGTACATTCTCCCCAAGGGAGTGAGTTTATCAGTTAACAGAAAGAAGGAAAATATCTTTGAGCTTTTTAATGGTTTTTAAAAATTAGGTTTCTGAGTTGAGTCCTGTCATAATTTTTTGGTTTAATGTACTAGTGTACTTTAATTTATTGCAGTATGACGCAATCAGGATCAACCAGCTTTATGAACAGTCCAAATGGGCTATTCTCCTAGAAGAAATCGAATGCACAGAAGAAGAAATGATGATGTTTGCAGCCTTACAGGTAGGTGAGAGAAATGACTAATAATCACTCTTGTTTTGATTTGTTTTTTAAACTATGAGACTGATCCTAAATACAGTGTTCCTAACCTTTTGCTATGAGAATTATAAGTAGAAACCAGGAATTGTAAAAGAAAAAAATTCATAGGA
Organism: Gymnobelideus leadbeateri; assembly: GCA_011680675.1. Taxonomy (NCBI): domain Eukaryota; kingdom Metazoa; phylum Chordata; class Mammalia; order Diprotodontia; family Petauridae; genus Gymnobelideus; species Gymnobelideus leadbeateri. Next base: position 692,624 of record WOXC01005531.1, read on the forward strand.
TTTTAAAAAAATCATTAAACTTGGCTTAATTTTTATCCCTTTATTTCCTGATATAATAATGGTACATGAAATGTAGCATGTAAATTTGACACAAATAATATATTTTAAACATTTTTGTTAGGTATTAATAAATCTGAAGATAAAATCCCAACTAATTTATATTTCTGAATAGAAAATTAAGTGTTAGAGTGTGAGTAAATTGACATTGATCTTGTGGTTTTACTATATTTAGAGAGGTTATTTAGTAGATATGTAAGATATGGTGATTTGTATGTGGACCTTCCCCCAGTTTCTAAATTGTTTTCACATTATTGCTTTATCAGTTGTTAACTTTTATTATAAAACACTTAGCTAAGTGAATTCCAAAATTGATCCAAGTTATGTATGGGATTATGACCATTCTTTGCATCTAGCTGATCATATTCTAGGGAAAAACCTCACTTAATAGCAAAGGTGAATCAAGAAATAGGTTTTGCCTGTGTGAAAGATGGAGAAATCATTGTCAGTTCCAAGTGTTAAGCATGGTGACCCTTTGTAGAGTAATTAGGCTACTTCCATTCTACTTTCTCTTCCTGGAGCTATTTGTATATCCTAAAACTTCTGTTCTTCTATAGAGCCTAGGTGATGCAGGAGATAGAGTACTGGACCCGGAGTCAGGAAGACCTGAGTTCAAATTCAACCTCAGATTATGGGAGCCTGTCATCTCTGACTACCTCCATTTCCTCATCTATGAAATGAGAATGATAATAGTACCTACCTCCCAGGGTTATTGTGAGGATAAAGTGAGATAATATTTACAAAATATTTTTCCTATCTTAAAGTACTTTATAGCTATCCTTTATTGTTCATCTATTTTATCTCCCCCTTACACATTTGTAAAATGCTTCGCAAGTCTTAAAGCACTATATAAATGCTAGCTATTATGAGCTGCTTGTCTGCTCTCTACTCCCCACCCCTCATGCTCCTCACAAGTACGCTCAATAATCCTTCAGATATACTTATATGATGTGTTTAGGGCATCCGTCCTCTGACTTTCTTTCCTGCCCCCAAATTCCTGAATTGATTTTAAGTTCTATTGATTTAGGAGCATTGTCAGTATGACTTCCATATTCAGGAGGATAAAAGGAAAAGAGAAACAGTCTGTAAAGGAAGTTTGAGATTGAATGATAAAACATTTATATATTTTGGAAACAAAAGCTTGATATATATAGAATGGATTTATTTTGTTTCTCTTTTAAGTGTGAAAGAAATTACAATGCATAATTTCTCTTTCTAGTATCATATCAATAAGCTGTCAATCATGTCATCAGAGAATCATTTGAACAACAGTGAAAAAGAAGTTGATGAGGTAGATGCTGCCCTGTCTGACTTGGAGATTACTTTGGAAGGGGGTAAAACATCAACTATTCTGGTAGGTGTGAATTTTGCTTAGTTAAATGATTTAAAATTGATTATGACTAGGCATAGCACTGTGCCGTTTGTCTACAGAACTTTGCTGTATTTTATGAGACTGCATGTTTATGATATAATAACGTATAAGAGAAAGAGCATTAGCATTTGAGTAAGAAGAGACTGAGATTAAAATCCTACCTCTAATACTTTTTTTCCCTTTTAACTTGCTTTTTTTTACAATTTATTTTTCTCTCTCAACTTCCAATCATGCCAATTTTAAAAAGAAAAAAAAGCCTTAACTATGTCCAAAAGTGTATACCCCCTCCTACGTTTATTTTTTTTTAAGCAATTGGGATTAAGTAACTTGCTCAAGGTTATACAGCCAGTTATCTTTTGTGTGGGTGTTAAGTATGAAGCCAGAAAGATCCCGGGTCCTCCCGACTCCTCCCGACTCTGCTGGTGCTCTTACTCACTGTGCCACCTAGCCGCACACCCCTTCTACATTTTGAGACCATCACCTTTGTCTTAGGAGTACTTAGCATGCTTCATCATTGATCCTCCATAATCATGGTTGGTCACTGCACTGATTAGCATTCTTACTAAATATGTGGCCAAAACTTTATCTTAACGTTTCTGAGCCTTGTAAACTGGAGATTATAATACAGCCTCACAAGGTGCAGTGAGATTAAATGAACAAAATAACATAAAGCACTTTTCAACCTTATATAAGTTCCCAACTTATTTCAGTGGAATTCAGACAGAAGTGGTACTGAGAAAAGTTGCTATCTTGCTATTTTATGTTTAATTTTTTTACTATGTAGCAGGTGGGGAAAAATGACTGCTGCTTGTGACTCAATAAAAGTATGTCAGTCCATTTTCTCTAGGATGACTGAAAGCATTTTCAGCACAATACTGACAGAATAAGTAGAGGACAGAATAATTGGGATAATATGTACTTTTTCTTGTCAATTTGAAAACTTTTCATTGCATGTAGATTAAATGTTGTGAGTATTAGGTATGGCCACATCTTTTAATTTTTAAACTTCTGTGGTTCTAAAGCCTTTCCAAATCTTCCCATTCTTTTATTTTAGATGTTCTTTGGACTGTTGAGCAGGTGGGGGAAAAATGACTGCTTTTTGTAGTTGAGTAAAAAGAATTATCATTAGTAGGGTTACAGAAAGTCTCCTTGGTTCATTTCTATGAACTGACAGGGCAATAAGGATGATATATAATACATTCTGTTTCCATATGGTTGTGATTATTTCTATTTGGTCTGGTAACATCTATTGAAAACATTAAGTTTTTATATTATATCTGGACAGTTGTAGGCAACAGTTCAGTCTATGATAATACTCTGGTTCCAGTCCAGTATATTGGTTGAGTTGTCAGGGATATTTTGACTTATGTAGTCAGTGAATCAGTCAACATGTATTTAGTTGATGTGTATTCTATGGCAGGCACTGTGCTCACTGCTGGGAATACAAAGTAAGACTAAAAGCGTTCTGGCCCTGAAGAAGTAAGCATTCTGACATGGAGACAACATGTTGTGATGCCAATCAAGGCAGCACGCTTGCTGCTGTGAATAATTTTGAGAATCTGATCATTAGGCATAATGAGTATTCTATCTATTCAAAACTAAGCCTTATTCAAGAAGCTAAAGCATTCACAACATAACATCAAAATCCACAGCATAACAGCTTATTACAGGGGTGACCATGTGACTTTACAGACACAAAAGTATATCCAGAATACTTGTTTATACAATCAGGAGTTCCTGGGCCAGCAGCACATCCGTAGGGGTAGCAGAATCCCTAGGTCACAGGAGGTTATAATCCCCCAATTCAAACAGAGTGTCCAAGTAAAGTCCTCTTGAGGGTGTGTCCTTCTCCTCATGCTGCTGTTGCAGGCTCCCACCTGGCACTCTCAGATGCACACGTGCCCTAATGACCAATGAGTCCAAGCCTTAACATTGCTCCAGTCCCAGCTTCCAAATCCTGGGAGGTAGCTAGGTGACAAAGCCAATAGGGTGGGTCCCAGGGAAGAAGGGGGACAGTGGCACTTCCCTTCTCCCACCATAGAGAACTCCACCCCCTGGTCCCAGCCCATCCCAGGGGGACATAGCAGGAAAGCATGTTCACTGCTCCTGCCTTGCTGCTGAGTCCCAAGCTCTGGGGCATCCTCTGGCAGGTCCAGGTCTTACCTGTATCTGCACTCTGGCTGCTCCTGCTGTATCTGCAGCTCTCTGCTCCTGCTCCATGTCTCACCTTATAGGGGAAGGGATGCTCCACTCCAAGCTCTCATGCTCCTGCCTGAGTCCAGACACAGCAGGCTCCAGGGGTTCCTGCCCCCAGCTCCTGTCTGTGCCCCAAATCTGGGGCAGCTCATCCTCCCCCCAGCCTCACATGGGGAGGGACTGCTCTGGTCTGGGCTCTGGACACAGCAAAATAATACAATTGGGAAATAACAGACAGTTATCCCAGTCTCACTAAACGCCATGCTGTCCTCAAAAGTGTTAACAATCTTACTTTCTATCAGTTGGGTGTCCTCACAAGGGCTGGTATCAGAGGTCTCCTCTCTCTCTCTCTCTCTCTCTCTCTCTCTCTCTCTCTCTCTCTCTCTCTCAGAGATCTCCTCTCCAAACCTTAATGAGTGATTCACATTCACAGCCAGGGAACCCCTTGATAATAGCTAAATGTCCTTCCATGAGCAAGCCCTAAGGCAATATTGCACCTCAGAATATATATACTCTTGGCCAATGGGCTCAGGGCTAGAAGGCAGTAAAACCAAGGGGCCTCAGTACAGCTGTGAATTACCAGGGTTCAAAGGCGATTGATCCTTCAGATGTTCACAATTTAGTATGAGCCTGGGAAGCTGAACTCCAACAAGAAGATCAAACAACAAAAATCCCACCTTGCTTACATTCACACATGTCAGTAACTAGGTATATATAATATGTATACAAAATAAATAGAAGGAAATCTCAGCTCAAATTAAGAGATTCAAGTGAGAGGTAGAGGATTCTTACTCACTTCCCATAAGCCAGATGATCATACTTTTGAGCTTGCCATCACCCATAAATGTACCATCTCCATGTTCAGGAATTCTGACATCCATTTATGTGACCATAATCTTTTTACTTTTTATTTCTCCTTCTACCTCTCCTTACAAAATCCTACTCTTCACTTGCACTGTGACTTCCAGTTCCTTGTCCCTTCTATTCTCTCCCCAATCATCTCCCCTACACTAGCCATTATCTCCTCTTTTCCCCCTCTTGACTCCTTGGTGAACCAATTCAAGTTTACACCATCCTCTTCTCTTGAGTCCTCACCCCCATGCCCAGCCAGGCCTCAGCCTTCTGTCACTTCCACCATTTACTGCCTTTGCTCCTGCACATGTACTACTAAATGACAGTAGAAAGAAATCACACAAATGTTCTGACCAGGTCTACCACAAGTTTTTTTTTTGTTTTGGGGTTTTTATTTTTGCTCCAAAATGATCTATTTAATCATGCTTTTGGCATTGAAAACTTGTAAATGGATAAAATAACAGATGTCTGTACTGAATATTGCCATTTCAATCAACAAACAGGTACTATACCCTTACTTTGTATTAGGTACTATGCTAAGCACTGAGGATATAAAGAAAAAGTGAAAGCAGTTCCTGCCTTCAAGAAGCTTAGACTCTTCTTTTTTCCCTTCAGTTTTATTTGATTGTTTATCTTCCATTAGTTCACAACATTCACTCCCACAATCCCTTGAGTTCCAGGTTTTTGCCCCTTTCCCGGGTGGCATGCAATCTGATATAGACTCTACATATAGGTGTGAATTTTGCTTAATTGCGCCTATCTTAAGCATGGTGACCCTTTGTAGAGTAATTGGGCTATTTCCATTCTACTTTCTCTCCCTGGAGTTATTTGTATGTCCTGAAACTTCTGTTCTTCTATAGAGCCTAGGTGATGCAGGAGACAGAGTACTGGACTTGCAGTCCTTTGCATTAAGCATTAGTCAGGTTGTAAAGAAGAATTATAACCAATGAAGTGAACAATGAGAAAGAAGGAACGAAACAAAACTAAACACAAAAGAGCCAGTAGTCTGCTTCGATCTGCATTCAGACTCTGTAGGTCTTTTCTTTGGATGTGGATATCCCTTCCATCATGAGTCTTTTGGAGTTGTGTTATAACCTTGCATTGCAGAGAGGAGCCCTGTCTATCAAAGAGTCATCACATATATAATGTGTCTGTAATTTTGTACAAAGTTCTGGTTCTGCTCTTCTCACTCAGCATCAGTTTATATAAGTCTCTCCAGGTTATTATGAAATTTGCCTACTCCTCATTTCTTATAGCACGATAGTATCCCATTACATTCATATACCATGGCTGGTTTAGCCATTCCTCAATTGATGGGCATTCCTTTGATTTCCAATTTTCTGCCACCACAAAAAAAAGCTGCTATAAATATTTTTGTGCAGACAGGTCTTCCTCCCACTAATATGATTTCTTTAGGATACAACCCTAGAAATGGTATTGCTAAATCAAAGGGTATGTACTTTTTTATGCCCTTTGGGCATAATTCTAACTTGCTTTCCAAAATGGTTGGATTGGTTCACAACTCCACCAACAATGCATTAGTGTTCCAATTTTTCCACATCCCCTCCAGCATTTATCATTTTGCTGTTTTGTCATCTTAGCCAATCTGACCAGTGAGGAGTGGTACCTCAGAATTGTTTTGATTTGTATTTCTCTAATCACTAGTGATTTAGAGCATTTTTTCATATGCTTATAAATATCTTTAATTTCTTCCTCTGAAAACTGCCTGTTCATATCCTTTGACCATTTTATCGATATGGAAATGACTTGTAGTCTTATAAATTTGATTCAGTTCTCTGTATATTTTAGAAATGAGGCCTTTATCAGAGACACTGGTTGTAATAATTTTTTCCCAATTTTCTACTTCCCTCCTAATCTTGGTTACATTAACTTTATTTGTACAAAAACTTTTCAATTTAGTGTAATCAAAATTATCCATTTTGCATTTCGTAATGCTCTCTATCTCTTCTTTGGTCATAAATTCCTCTTTTATCCATAAATCTGACAGGTAAACTATTCCTTGCTCTCCCAGATTGCTTACATTCTCAGCCTTTATATCTAGATTATGCACCCATTTAGACTTTATTTTGGTATATGGTGTAAGATATTGGTCTATGCCTAGTTTTTGCCATATTATTTTCCAATTTTCCTAGCAATTTTTTGTCAAATAATGAATTCTTATCCTAAAAGCTGTAGTCTTTGTGTTTGCCAAACAGTAAATTACTATTGTCATTGACTGCTGTGTCTCATGTACCTAATCTGTTCCACTGATCCGCTACTCTATTCCTCAGTCAGTACCAAGTAGTTTTGATGACTGATGCTTTATAGTACACTTTAAAATCTGGTATGGGCTAGGCTACCTTCCCTAGCATTTCTTTTATTTGTTCCCTTGATATTCTGGACCTTTTGGTCTTCCAGATGAATTTTGTTTCTATTTTTTCTAGCTCTATATAAAATAATTTTCTGGTAGATTTATTGGTATGGCACTAAATAGGTAAATTAATTTAGGTAAAATTGTCATTTTTATTATATTAGCTCTACCTAGCCATGAGCAACTGAGGTTTTTCCAGTTATTTAGATCTGACTTTATTTGTGTGAAAAGTGTTTCGTAATTGAGTTCATATAGTTCCTAGGTTTGTTTTAGCAGATAGATTCCCAAATATTTTATAGTGTCTACAGTAACTTTAAATGGGATTTCTTTTTATTTCTTGCTGTTGGACTTCATTAGAAATGTATAGGAATTCTCCAGTCAGATTGGCTAAGATGACAAAACAAGAAAGTGACAAATGCTGGGAAGGATGTGGACAAATTGGAACACTAATACATTGCTGGTGGAGTTGTGAACTTATCCAACCATTCTGGAGAGCAATCTGGAATTATGCCTAAAGACTATAAATAATTTCATACCCTTTGACCCAACAATACTACTTCTAGGGTTATATCCCAAAGAGATCATAGAAGTGGGAAAAAGACCCATATGTACAAAAATATTTATAGCAGCCCTTTTTGTGGTTGCAAAGAATTGGAAACTAAAGGGGTGCCTCAGTTGGGGAATGGCTAAACAAGTTATGGTATATGAATGTAATGGAATATTGTGCTATAAGAAACGAGGAGGTGATGAATTTCATAATTACCTGGGGAGACTTATACAAACTGATGCTGAGCGAGAAGAGTAGAATCAGAAGAAATTTGTATACAATCACAGACATATCATATCTGTGATGACCAGCTAAGACAGACTGGACTCTTTTCAGCAATGCAGTGATAAAAGTCAATCCTGAAAGACTCAAGAAAGAGAAATGCGCCATCCAGAGATATAACTAGAAAGAACTGAGCCTGAATCCTGATGGAAGCAATCTAAATGATCTTTTTCATTGTTTGGTTTTATTTCTTCTTTACCATCTTTCATCCCACCTAGTACAATACGCCTTTGTAATTGGAATAATGTCTAATATGAATGTATTTGCAGATCCTATACTGGACTGTATGCTGTCGATGGGGGGAGGGAAGTAAAGGAAATTTGAAACTCAATGAACTATGGAATTGAATCTTGTTAACTGAAACTAAACTAATAAATTAATTTTAAAAAAAAAGAAATGTATAGGAATGCCAAGGACTTATGTGGGTTTATTTTATATCTTGCAACTGTATTAAATTTATTATCTCAAGTAGTTTTTTACTTGCTTCTCTAGGATTCTCTAAGTATATCATCATATCATCTGCAAAGAGTGATAGCTTAGCCTCTTCTTTGCCTGATCTGATTCTTTCAGTGTCTTTTTCTTCTCTTATTGCGCAGCTAACATGTCTAGTACCAGACTGAATAAGAGGGGTGATCGTGGCCATCCTTGTTTCACTCCTGATGTCACTGGAAATGCTTCTAGTTTATCCCCATTCCATACACTTGCCGATGGTTTTAGATAGATGCTAATTATTATTTTAAGGGAGATTCTATTTATTCCTATACTTTCTAGTGTTTTTAATAGGAAAGGGTACTGTATTTTGTGAAAGGCTTTTTCTGTATCTATTGAGGTAATCATATGGCTTCTACTAGTTTTGTTGTTGATATGATCAATTACACTAATAGTTTTCCTAATACTGAGCCATCCTTGCATTCCTGGAATAAATCCTGCCTGATCAGAGTGATAAGTTTCTTGTGATAAGTTGCTGTAGTCTTTTTGCTTATACTTTATTTAATATTTTTGCATCTATATTCATGACCACCACAAGTTTTTGTTGCACAACCTCAACTAGGCCCTTAGGCAATCCTTCTGTCCCTTCTTTATCAACTCACTATTTTGCTTTCCACAGCAGCTCTTCCAGACATTTTCATCCCTCTTCAAATCATGGATTCCTTTTTCCTACTCTCTCAGCTGTTCTTCATTGATCACTCTCTCTTTGCTACTCTTTTCTCTCTAGGTCAGGCCACATCTGGCCTTCTAGGTCCTTGGGTGCGACCTTTTGACTGAGTCCAAGTTTTACAGAACAAATTCTTTTATTAAGGGGATGATTTATATGAAGTTTGGATTCAGTCAAAGGGCTGCACTTGAGGACCTAGAGGGCCACATATGACCTTGAGGCCACAGGTTACCCACCCCTGCTCTAGGTTTTTAGGACACTACTCTCCCCTGCTTCTTCTACCTATTTTTTTTTCCTGGAAAACTTATTATAGGTGGAGTGGGATAACTAGACACAGGTTAGATGATTCCAATTTTGTTGGCAATATCTAAAAAAGCATCATAGTCTGGAGCAAGTCAGGCATAGGCCTTCTTCTCTCCATCAGGCTGGATCAGTGTGTTGACCTTGGCCACACTGATGTCATACAGCTTCTTTATGGCCTGCTTGATCTGATGCTTGTTGGCCTTGATATCCACAATGAAAACTAGGGTGTGGTTGTCCTTAGTCTTCTTCATAGCAGACTCAGTGGTCAAGGAAAACTTAATGACAGCATAGTGATAAAGCTTGCTTTTCGGGGCACTTTTCCAAGGGTATTTGGGCTTGCTTTGAAGTCCTATTAGTGTCTAGAGCTGCCAGAAGGTGGAGGATGTTTGGGTTTTCTTCTTTTTGTGGCTGTGGATACCCTTCAACACTGCCTTCTTGGCCTTCAAGGCCTTGGGCTTGGCTTCTGTCTTGGGAGTGGACAACAGTTTCCTTCTTTGCCTTCAGCACCATCTTGGGGGAAAGGCCTCTCTCACTATTCTTCCTCTATCTCCTTTGTCATATCCTCTTCCAGATCACACTCTTAGGGCTCTGCTCTGGACTCTCTTCTCTTCTCCGTCTATACTTGGTGAGCTCATCAGCTCCCATAGGTTTAATTACCATCTTTATGCTGACAGGGGCATTGTAGGGTGTGTTCAAAGAGGACTAGTTCCTCTGGTGTGATGGCTGCCAAGCCCTTTTCAGGGCTGCTTTCCACCTTTTGGTGTCCACCTAGTCTACCCATCTCTCAGCTGTGACTCCAAGAAGCTGCAGCATGCTCAGCAACCACACCTTGGTAAACTGTTTCAGCAGATGGCTTGAGGGATCAGGAGGTCTCAAACCCATTGGTGAGCCAGAGGAATGTCTACACCAAGCATGTGAAGACATCCCCTGTTGGAATGCATGAAGGAGAACAATTTGTTCCAACAGGAGGATCTGAAGGAAAGTATGGGAGAGAAGAGATGTTAGACTTACTGCCAGACTGAAGGTCTCATAGACCTGTTGTGCTGACCTCATTGTTGCATGCCTGTGAAACCTGGACAGAATACCAGCACCATGCTGGGAAACAGAATCACTTCCATTTGAATTGTCTTAGGAAGATTCTAAAGATCACCTGGAAGGAGAAGGTAACAGAAAGTGAAGTCCTTACTTGAACTAAATTGCCAGCATTCAGACTCTGCTTCAGAGAACATAACTCCAATGGGCTGGCCACATTGTTTGAATGTAAAATGTATGCTTGCCAAAAAGATTATTTTATGGAGAACTGACACAAGGCAAGCATTCACGTGGTGGTCAGAAGAAGGGATATAAGGACACTCTCAAGGTCTCTCTCAAGAACATGGGAGACACTGCTCTAGGACCACTGAGCATGGCATGCCCACATCAGAGAAGGTGCGGTGCTGTATGAGCAAAGCAGAATTGAAATAGCTCAACAGAAATACAGGATGCACAAATTTAGAGAATTGACCCCAAATGTTCACACAGACTATTTGTGTGCAACCTGTGGTAGAGAATTCTGACCTCATATTGGTTGAATCAGCCACAGTCGGATACATTCAAACTTGACTTTAGCTCAGTGATGTCCTTTTGGTCCTCTATAAGAATAAAGGACAGCAACCAACCAGCCAATCATGCTGATGATTCTCAAATCTACCATTCCTGCCCCAGACTCTGCTGACCCCCAATCTTGCATCTCTAATTGCCTTTCAGCATTTCAGATTGGGTGTCTAATAGCTTAAATTCAACATATACAAAATGGAACTGATTATCTTTCCCCCTAAAACTTCCCCCACTCCTACCCTCCCTATTACTGTAGAGAGCAACACCATCCTTTGAATTCCTGAGATTCACAATCTAGGAGTCATCCTGGACTTCTCTCTCTATACCGAGGTACAGTCTGTTGCCAAGGCCTGATGCCAAGTCATCAATGCTGCCTTTGCAGCATCTTTCAAATACACAGTGTCTTATCTAACACTGACACCATTCTAGTTCAGATGCTCAAAACCTCATATTTGACTATGGTAATAGCCTCCTGATAGATCTGCCTGCCTCAAGTCTCTACTCCAATCCACCTTCCATTCCAACACCAAAATGATTTTCCTGAAGCACAGGTCTGATCGTTTTGCTCTCCACTCCCACTAGTCAATAAACTCTAGTGGCTCCCTATTCCCTGTAGGATCAAATACAAAATGAATGCTCCATTTAGCATTCAAAGCTCTCCATAACCTGAATTATTCCTACCCTTCCAGTCTTCTTATACCCCTTTTATTGTTCAGTTGTTTCAGTTTTGTGTGACTCCTCTAATTGGGGTTTTCTTGGCAAAGACACTAGAGTAGTTTGCCTGTTACTATTCCAGCTCATTTTAGAGATGAGAAAATAAGGTAAATGGATTAAGTGACTTACCCAGAGTCACACAGCTAGTAAATGTCTGAAGCCAGATATGAACTCATGAAACTTAGTCTTCTTGACTCTAGATCTGGCCCCCTATCCATTGTGCTACATAACTGCCTTGCTTATACCCCTTCCTCTCTACCCTTTCATCCAGTGGCACTGGCCTCCTGCTGTTTCACAAACAAGATACTCCATCTCTTGACTCTTGGATTTTTCTTTGCCTGTCCCCCATACCTGAAACTCTGCCCCTCCTTAGGTCTTCCCACTGACTCCCTGCCTTACTTTAAGTCTTAACCAAAATCCAGTCTTTTACTGGAAGTGTACCTTTCTTAATCTTTCTTAATTCTAATGCCTTCCCCCATTAATTATTTCCTGTTTATCCTGTATATAGCTTTTTATGTATTTTTTTGTATATTGTCCCCTCTATTAGATTGTAGGCTTCTTGTGGGCAGAGACTATCTTTTGCCTTACTTATTATATCCCCAGGATTTAGCACATAGTAGGTGCTCGATAAATGTTTGTTAATTGATTGGTCAGAGGATTAAGATTGAGAAAAACCCACTGGATTCAGCAAGTAAGAAATATTGGCAACTTTATAGTATAAGGATTTGTAGTTTCAACCCATGAAAAATTCTAGTCAGGAAGTCTGGGTTTTGATAAAAGTGCTAAATTTCTGTAGCAAAAATTTAACACAGCTTTTACTGTTTCCTTACATAATCTTCATTGATCATCCATTTTGGGATCCTTAAAGATAATCTTCTATAATGTTTTGTGGTAGTGATTAGTTCTGAAATGCCATCTAAGTGCCTCCATTTCCATAAAAAAATTCTAATGGTTTAACCCTTGGTGTTATTTTTTGGGGTTATTTTTTCCCCCCTGGTGTTATTGTTAACAAGAACTTTAGACTTAACTCTTCTTGGGTAGACCTCAATCAAATCCTGTAGACCCAATTCAGTTTAACTGCATTTGTCCCAAAATGTTAATATTTTCAAGGCTGAATAGTCTAAGTCATTTAAGTTCTTCAGGCAAGGGGGAGGGAAAGGTGTGCTCATAGAGGGTACAATACTTGCTCACGTAGAGTGTTCCAAAAATCTCAGAACAGTTTAAACCTTAATTGTTTAAAACTACATGAAGACTTTTGGTCTGTATGAGCCTCTTGAAGGAGAAACCTTTTTTTACAAATGTTTTCCGTTTTTAAATTATTTCTGTATTGAACATGTTAAATATTGAAATATTTAACATCCTTCAGTCAACCTTTAATTTTTGCAAAGGAAAACTTAATTTCCCCCAGTTGAAGGAGCTGTGCATCTTAAATATTATAAGAAAATGTAATAATTAAACCATGAGAAATTTTTAAGAATTATGTAGCCTTGCAATTTTAGACACTTAGAAAGCAGGAATTAAGCTTTTAGCTTAAAATATGTGCCCATTTCCCCCAAATGATCTGATTATCTTCTGTGTAGAATATAAGCACCTTCAGGGAAAGGACTTTTTCATTTTGGTCTTTGTATCTCTAGTCCCCCTAACACAATACTTGTCAAATCATAGGTGCTTAATAAATGCTTATAGATTGATTTGTTCATATAATATTAACGAATTCAGTTTAAAATTTTACAGTCTCAAAGTACCATTATTTTAATTTATATCATAGAAATAATCACTCTATGAAACTTTCACTGTTAAACTTCCTCTTTGTTTTAGAAAAGAATCTTACCATTTAAGTGAATACAGTTCATGGAACCACCCCATTTCATCATATCTTCGGAAATGTATAAACTTGTATTTGTATAAAATTCTGTACCTAAGATAATTCATGATGTCAGATGCAGTATTGCTTTAGAAACCCAGAAAACTAGAACTAAATTTCAAACTAACACACGGCTTTTTTTTTTTTTTTTTTTTTTTTTAGGGAGACATCACTTCCATTCCTGAACTGGCTGATTACATTAAAGTTTTCAAGTAAGTAAAATTGTTATTTGGGATTTTAAATATATATATATTTAATTTTTGTTTTGCTGGCAGATACACATGTAAAATGATTGTCTCTGGCAGTAAGAAAAAAAGAAACTTGTTTTCAATTATAATTCTTAAATTATTATCAAATTGTCAATGCATCAAAGATTTGTCATTTCATTGGTAAAGGAACTAGTGCAGAATTGAAAACCTTGTATTTTGTGTTAGGTTGTACTAAAGAGTTAGTACAATCCAATGGATTGGCCAATGTATTCTTTTCCTTTTGGCAGCCCATGAAACCCAACAAAAAAATACAAATTGGCCCTTAGTTCTCTTCCACTTTTGCAGTGACAATGGCAGAAAATAGGACAAAAGGTCATGAATGATAGGATTTTCAGACTGTCTATAAACAATAATTTAACCCTTACTTTTCACTAGTTAGGACAATGATCAGAATCAGTAGTAAATTCCAAGAAAGGAGAAAGACTAAAAAAATATGAATTGCAACATTTGAAATTCTAAGATCTATGTGTCCTATTCAAGGACACCTTTCATTGGTGCCCAAAGATATAAAAAAATACTACTACTTATTTTTCATTGCCATTTCTTAAAGAAGTTTGCTCATTGACAAGCCAAAATGGTGGAGTAAAAGCAGGAACCTTCTTGAGCTTGTGCCCAGCCACCTCCAATATCTATAAAAAATTACTCTAAACAAATTTTAGTGCTACTGAACCCAACAAAATGAAAGAGTGAAACAAATCTCCTGCTCAAGGCAGCCTGTCAGGCTGTCAGAAAGGGTCTGGCACACTGAACTAGGAGCAGAGCACAGCCCTACATGGGCTACTCTGGCATAGGCCAGTGGCACAGACCAGCCAGAGCAAACCTCAAGGCACTGAATCATTGGCAGCTGTGATGGTTTCCAGACTTCTCAAACAGAGAAAGTGAAAGGTCAGTGAGAAAACACTCCTGGACCTGAGTGAGAAAGAGCACAGTCTGGCCCCTGACCTCTGGAGTGGTGGAGGTGGTGAGACTGGCAGCAGCTACTTCTTGAGCTCCAGGCTCACAGATAGTAGGGGAACCAAGCTGACCAACCAGAGGACAATTGCAGAAATCTCATTGCTGGCACTGAGGCAGGATTTTCCTGCTTTTCCCTGCTTGGATCTGGGTCACAATCTTGGGTGGTGGTCCTAGGGTGAGGAACACTGGCATGGCAGAGCTTGTTGAGACTGTGGAAAAGCAGTCTTCCTCACAGTTCTGAGGCAGGTACCCAGAAGAAGCTCTGACAGTAGCTGTGCAAAACCCCAGATAGTTGGGGCATAGCTCTCTCCATTCTGAAAGCAGAGTTCTACCATGATAAAGAGCTCAAAAGACAAGTAATTGGCTGGCAAGATGAGGAACAAGCAGAGGAAGTGCTGTCAGACCATACAATCCTCTTTGGGGGACAAAAAGGATCAAAACATGGAACCAGAAGAAATTAATGAAGCCAAAACTCCTGTATCAAAAGCTTCCAAGAAAAATAAGAACTGGCTACAGGCCATGGAGGAGCTCAAAAATTGGGAAGAGAAATGAGTGATGCAAGAAAATCATGAAAATGAGTCAACAGCTTGCTAAAGGAGGCCCAAAAAAATACTGAAGAAAACAGTACCTTAAAAAATAGACTAACTCAAATGGCAAAAGTGGTCCAAAAAGCCAGTGAGGAGAAGAATGCCTTAAAAAGCAAAATTGGCCAGATGGAAAAGGAAGTTCAAAAGTTCACTGAAGAAAGTAATTCCTTCAAAGTTAGATTAGAGAAAATGGAAGCTAATGACTTTATGAGAAATCAAGATATTATAAAACAGATCCAAAAGAATGAAAAAATAGAAGGCAATGTGAAATGCCTCATCAGAAAAATGACTGACCTCGAAAATAAATCCAGAAGAGATGATTTTAAAATGATTGGACTACCTGAAAGCCATGATCAAAAAAAGTCTAGACATCATCTTTCAAGAAATTATCAAGGAATACTGCCCTAGACTCTCTTCTAGAACCAGAGGGTAAAATAGAAATTAAAAGAATGTACGATTGCCTCTTGAAAAAGATGCCAAAAAGAAAATTCCTAGGAATATTGTAGCCAAATTTCAGGGTTCCCAGGTCAAGGAGAAAATATTACAAGCAGTCAGGAAGAAACAGTTTGAGTATTGTGGAAACACAATTAGGATAATCACAAGATCTAGCAGCTTCTACATTAAGGGATCAAAGGACTTGGAACAATATGATATTCCAGAGGTCAAAGGAGCTAGGATTAAAATCAAGAATCACCTACCCAGCAAAACTGAGTATATTTCAGGTGAAAATATGAATATTCAATGAAATAGAGGACTTTCAAGCATTCTTGATGAAAAGACCAAAGCTGAACAGAAAATTTGTCTTTCAAATACAAGAATCAAGAGAAACGTGAAAAGGTAAACAGGAAAGAGAAATCATAAGGAACTTAATAAAGTTGAACTATTTATATTCCTACATGGAAAGATGATATTTGGAACTCATGAGACTTTTCTCAGTATTAGGATAGTTGAAGGGTGTGTGTGTGTGTGTGTGTGTGTGTGTGTGTGTGTGTGTGTGTGTACGTACATATGTATGTATAGGTGGGTGTTTATGTATTTATATTTATGTGTGTGTATGTATACATAGAGGGCACAGGATGAATTGAATATGAAGGGATGATATCTTAAAAATAAAATTAAGAGATGAGAGAGGAATATAATGGAAGAAGGAGAAAGGGAGAGATAGAATAGGGTAAATTATTTCACATAAAAGAGGCAAGAGGAAACTATTACAATGGAGGGGAAGAGCAAGAAGGTGAAAGGGAATGGGTAAACTCTCATTGAATTTGGCTTATGGAGGGAATAACATACACACTCAACTGAGCATCTTACCCTACAGGAAAGTAGGGGGGAACAGGATAAGGAGGAGGATAATAGCAAGGAGGGCAGGTTGGGGGAGAGGGTAGTCAGAGGCAAACATTTTTGAAAATGGACAGGATCAAAGGGGAAAATAGAATAAATTGGGGGCAAGATAGGATAGAGGGAAATACAGTTAGTCTTTCACATTATTACTACTATGGAAATGTTTTGCATAACTATGTGTGTATAACTTATATTAAGTTGCTTGTCTTCCCAGTGGGGTGGGTGAGGAGGGAAGAAGGGAGAGAATCTAGAACCCAAAGTTTTAAAAACAAATGTTAGAGTAGATCACCAGCAGCTGTGGTGGTCTCCAGAATTATCAAACCATAAATGCCAAAGAAAAAGTGAGAGGTCAGTGTAGAACTCTGTTGGAACTGGGGGGGACAGAGGAGTGGGTCTGGTCCCTGTCCCCGGATCTAGAAGTGGCAGAGGTGCGGCAACCCTGCTGCTGCCTCCACGTGTCCTCTTCAGAGAGAATGTTCACATAATTGCTCTGGGTTTAACCTACCTGGATCTGGAACTTGGTCTTAGATGGTGGTCCTGAGGTGTGTGACCAGTGAGCCAGAGTTTGTGGGGGCTACAGAGATGATGTCCTCATAATAGCTCTGGCAGCTGCGAAAACCCCAGCAATTTGCAGCAAAGCTCTCCCTTCTGGAAGTAGAGTTCTACTGTGGCAAAGAGTTCAAAACTCAAGTAATTGAGTGGTAACATGAGCAAGCAAAGCAAGCACAGAAATCCAACTTCAGATTCCTTTTTTGGGGACAAAAAGGATCAAAGCATGGAATGGCAGGAAGACAATGAAGTCAGAACTCCTGCACCAAAAGCTTCCAAGAAAAATATGAATTGGTTACAGGCCGTGGAGGAGTTCAAGAAGGATTTTGAAAATCAAGTGAGAAGTGCAGGAGAAATTGGAAAGAGAAATGAGAATGATGCAAGAAAATCATGAAAAGAGAGTCAACAACCTGACTGAAGAAAATAACACCTTAAAAAATAGATTAGGGATGGCTAGGTGGCACAGTGAGTAGAGCGTCGGCCCTGGAGTCAGAAGGACCTGAGTTCAGATCCAGCCTCAGACACTTACCGTACACACAAACAAAAAACCTAGCTGTGTGACCTTGGGCAAGTTACTTCACCCCAATTGCCCTATAAAGAGCAAAAAAAATAAAAATAAAAATAAATAGATTAACTCAAATGGCAAAAGAGTCCCAAAAAGCCAATGAGGAGAAGAATGCCTTAAAAGGTCAAATTTGTCAGATGGAAAAAGAATTTCAAAAGCTCACTGAAGAGAATAATTCCTTCAGAATTAGATTGGAGCAAATGGAAGCGAATGACTTTATGAGATATCACAATACTATAAAACAGATGCAAACAAATGAAAAAATAGAAGGCAATGTGAAATGCCTCATCGGAAAAACAACTGACCTGGAAAATAGATCCAGGAGAGACAATTTGAAAATTATTGGTCTACCTTAAAGCCATGATCAAAAAAAAAACCTAGACACCATCTTGCAAGAAATTATCAAGCAAAACTGCCCTGATATTTTAGAACTAGAGGGCAAAATAGCATTGAAAGAATTTACCAATCACCTTTTGGAAAAGATCCCAAAAAGAAAACTCCTAGAAATATTGTAGCCATATTCCAGAGTTCCCAGGTCAAGGAGAAAATATCACAAGCAGCCAAGAAGAAACAATTCAAATATTGTGGAAAAACAATCAGGATAACACAGGATCTAGCAGCTTCTATATAAAGGGATTGAAGGGCTTGGAATATGATATTCTGGAGGTTGAAGGAGCTAGGATTAAAACTAAGAATCACCTACCCAGCAAAACTGAGTATAATGTTTCAGGGGAAAATGTGGTCATTCAATGAAATAGAGGACTTTCAAGCATTCTTGATGAAAAAACCAGAGTTGAATAGAAAATTTGACGTTCAAATACAAGAAGCATGAGAAGGTAAACAGGGAAAAGAACTCATAAGGAACTTACTAAAGTTGAACTATTTACATGCCTACCTGGAAAAACGACAATTGTAACTTATCAAGCTTTTCTCAGTATGAGGATAGTTGAAGGGAATATAAATGTATATGTGTGTGTGTGTGTGTGTGTGTGTGTGTGTGTACATATATTTATCTATATAGAAGCGTGTATGTGCCTATGAATACATATGTGAATGTGTATACAAGATGAGCTGAATATGAAGGGATGATATTTAAAAAGTGAAATTGAGAGGTGAGAGAAGAATATGAGAGGAGATGGGGAGAGATAGAATAGAGTAAATTATCCCATATAGAAGATGAGAGGGCAGAGGATGGAGGGGAGGGGAGGTTGGGGGAAGGGTACTTTAGAAGCACACACTTTTGAAAAGGGATAGGGTCAAAGTAGAGAATAGAATCAGTAGGGGGGCAGGATAGGATGGAGGGAAATATAGTTAGTCTTTCACAATATATCTACTATGGGAATGTTTTGCGTAACTATACATGTACAACTTATATTAAATTGCTTATCTTCCCAGTAAGGGTGGGTGATGAGAGAGGAAGGGAAAGAATCTGGAATTCAGAGCTGTAAAACCAAATGTTTTTAAAAAATTATTATTTTTACATGCAACTGGGAAATAAGATATACAGGCACTGGGGTATGGAGATCATCTTGCACTACCGGAAAGTCAAAGTGGGGATGGGGCAAGATATAAGAGAGAACAGATTGGGGGAGGGGGTATATAGTAGGATCACTGTTTTGGGGTGGTGGGTAGAGGAAAGATGGGGAGAAAAATTTGTAACTCAAAATCTTGTGGAAATGAATGATATAAACTAAAAATGAACATAAAAAATTTTAAAGAATAATTATGAAGTCAAAATTGAACAGAGAATAAAGATATTGGAACTGAGCTAAAAAAAAAAAGCACAAATGTTAAAAAATTGTTTTTATGTGCAACTGGGAAATAAGATATACAGGCAATGGGGTCATAGAAATCCATCTTGCCCTATGAGAAAGTAGAGGGGAAGGAGGGGAATGGGGGAGATATAAGAGAGGACAGACTGGGAGAAGAAGTATTCAGTATACTTATCATGTTGGCATGGTAGGATAGAGGAGAGATGGGGAGAAAATTTGTAACTCATAATCTTGTGGAAATAAATGTTGAAAACTAAAAGCAAAGAAATAAATTGAAAGGATGGAAAAAATGTATGTATTAAAAAAAAGTTTGATCATTGTCAGAGTTTGAATAGTCATCCCAGTGAATAGGCCAAAAGAGCACAGATGCTGCCTGGACCAGAAAGTTCTTGATTTTCTTGCCAATTAGAGAAGAATGGCAGACAAAGGGAGTGTTGTTATGGGGTACAAAGTGAAAAAAATTAAAAACATAACCAAATGGCATTGCAGTATATTAGCAATAGCATTGCCTCAGAAAGCAGTAAAATAACAGAGAGGAAAACAAGTATGCACAAAACTTGAAATACAGCCAAATTGATCTACATGAGCTGAAGAAGCATTTATTAAGCATTTCAACACACAACTGAAAAGGAGGAGATAACCTCTGCTTTCAGGAAACTCATTCTAATGTAAGAGACAGCACATAAAAGGAAAGATTTTAGCTGCAAGTCAGGTGAAAATGCACCATGATCTTTAGGGTACCGCAGCAAAGTCAATAGTAATGCAGCTTCTTAAATGTCTTCTCCACTGATAAAATCCAGACTTTATTTCCTTCTTCTCTTCACCCTGGTAAATCTCCAACCTGAGGTTTTTCATTCCTCATTATTGACTCCCTCCATTAGAAAACCATTTTGGGAAAGACTCCAGGCATGCCTTCCCCCTCTCTCTCGCTTTGACTCCCTACATTCCATCTCTTTATCCTCACCTTCTTCATTGTTCCTACCTCCTCCCTTATATATATTGTCTTCCCTCATTAGAATGTAAGTTCTTTGAAGGTAAGGGTTTTCTTGTTTGCTTTTGTGTCCCCAGCTCATAGTACAGTACCTAGCACATGCTTGTAAAGCACTTAAGATATGCCATCATGCCATCGGCATGTTTGTGGGTGTATATGTGTGTCTTTCTGTCTGTCTCCTCTCCTTCATTCACTCCCTCCTCCTTTCCCTCCCCCTCCCCCCTTTCAAGCCATTTGACAGTACTAAGGACTTTGGTATAGAGGATTTTATTTTCTGGGTCTTCAGTGGCTTTGTGGAGGAAGTGGTGGGGTCAGCACCTTCAGAAACAGTTTCTCCATAAAGGTTGCTTTACAGGATGATGCAGCAAGAGTTCAGACAAGACTGACAATTGGTACTGACATTCCTTGAAATCGGATACAGATGAACACGTACATTCTAGCACATGCTCATTCTGTCTCTCCCTTATGGTTCCTTGCTTCAGCTAGGGTTGGCTTGCCTGCCCTGTGGGTTCCTGGTTGGTGGGGATGACTAGCCCCTTCTCTGCAATAGAGGCATTACCTTGTTTTATTGTACTTTGTAGATCTTGCAGAGTTGGTTATTTTGTTTTGTTTTTACAAACTGAAGGTTTGTAGCAACCCTGCTTGAACAGAACCATTTTTCCAATAGCATAGGCAACATCATATGCCACATTTTAATAATTATCTATTATTATGTTCTGTGGTTAGTAATCTTTGATGAATTATACCTATATAAAATGACTAATTTAATAAATGTTGTATGTTTTGACTGCTCCACCAACCATCTGTTCCTTCATCTCTCTCCCTCTGCTTGAGTCTCCCTCTTGCCTCAGACACAAAAATATTAAAGAATATTACATAAACGTAATTGATAAACCAGCAGCAGAGCTTGAGAGGATTGATTCCAATTTTGAAAGAAGTTGTGCTGTAAATAAAATGCTGTCAAACAGCATCACATACTATGGAGAAGTCTTTCATGAGAGAGTAATTTGATGCAATAAATTTAATTGTTATCTTTTAAGAAATTGTCACAGCCATTCCAACCTTCTGCAGTCACTACCAATCATCAACACTGAAGCAAGACCTCCCATCACCAAAAAGATTAACTCACTTGAATGCTCGGGTGATGATTAGCATTTTTTAGCAATAAAGTTTTTTAATTACGGTATCTACATTGTTTTTTTTTTTTTTAAGAAATAATGCTAATGCACACTTAATGGATTACAATGTAGTGCAAATAGACATTTTCTGACTGCTTGTAATTTCTCCTTGACCTGGGAGCTCTGAAATTTGACTATAATATTCCTAAGAGTTTTCTTTTGGGAATCTTTTTCAAGAGGTGATCAGTGAATTCTTTCAATTTCTATTTTACTCTCTGGTTCTTGAGCAGAGTCTAAGGCAGTATTCCTTTATATGCACTGGGAAACTAGAGAATTCATATAACTCACTTTATTGCAACATTTACTTAATTGCTATGGTCTGGAAGTGAACCCACAATATCTCCAAGGTATGCCTGTAATTATTTTGTCAGATGATGGCTTCAAAGCTTAGGCTGAAAATAGGACCAGTGTTATGAGAAGCTTTGCTCTCCTGGCTCTGCCTTATTTCAGTCAATCCCCTAATAATTTAGGTTCCATATTAGAACAAAATGAGGCACTTGTATTTCATTCAGCATTTAACAAATGGAGATATACTTGGCCATAGAAGAAGTATATTCAACAGCAGCAGGCAAACACCCTTGGCTGACTTTCACCAGCCAAGCTTCAGAGAACTGGAGTTCCTCTTGACCACTTTGTCCCCAGCAACCAGGAAGTAAGGTCAAAAACCTGAGCCTTTAGTTCCTCGAGCCAACCAAATATCAAGGATGGTTTGATGCCTTTTAGTCTAGCTTTCCTGAAAACTGGGTTAAAAGTTGCTTTTACCACACCTGTCATTCCCAAGGTTCTTAAGCTCATCTGCTTTTCAGTTGCAGTTCATCAGTGATTGGTATTGGTGGTGATAAGAAAGATTGATGAATTACTTCTCCACAGGAATTGCTTTTTCTGAGGATTGCTATGAGGGCCATATTATTCATAAATGAAATTGGAAAGATTCTCCATGACCTGTGTACTTCATCTATGAGGTTTTCTTGGCAAAGATACTGGAGTGGTTTACCATTTCCTTTTCCATGGTGTCACCATTTTACAGATGAAGAACTAAGGCAGATAGGTCTTAAGTGACTTATTTAGGGTCACACAGCTAATAGGCATCTGAGGCTGGATTTGAACTCAGATCTTCCTAACTCCAAAACTGGTACTCTATCCACTGTGCTACCTAGTTGCCCCTTCAGTGAGCTTACTTATTATTGTCTGTTGAGGAAATGAAACACAGTTGCAAAAGGTGCCCTCTTCCTTGATCTCCTGTTTCATGATTTTTAATATCTAGATAATTTATTCATTTGGTACTTATTATAATATATACTATAAGATTTTGGTCTAATTGTCAAATTGCTTTCTAGTTTTCCCCAATTAACAAAAAATTTAATAGTAAGACCATACCCAAATATCTGGTATCTTTAGGTTTCTTGAACACTATGCTCTTATGTGTTCATTTGTTTCAGTATGTTGCTTACCTAATTTGTTCCACTTATCTTTTTTTTTAAACTGGAATCAAGTTGTTTTGATGGGTAGTATTTTGTAGTATAGTTTGAGAAGTAGGTCTTCTTCCTTCTTTCCTTCCTTCCTTCTTTCCTTTCTTTCTTCCTTCCTTCCTTCTTTCCTAATTTTCTTTTTGTTATTTCTCTTGAGACTTGATTTTGCAGTTATTTTTTCCTAGTTCTCAAAGATAGCCTTTTGGTATATTGATTGTTATGGCACTGAAGAAGTTAATTAAGTATTATCATTTTTTTATATGAGCATGGCCCATCCATGAGCAGTTAATATCTGTACACTTATGTAGGTCTGTATTTCTGTAAAGAATGTTTTAAGAGTTATAGTCATATAATTCTCATGTGTTTCTTGACTGATGGTACCCCACATATTCATATATTCTATAGTTGGAGGTTTTTGTTCATTTTTTTGGCTTCTCTATATTGATTCCTTTCAAATTTGTAAAAGCCCATTTTTTCAAATACCAGTATCTCCCCATGATGATCAATGCCTAGAAATCACGAAATACCATAAACTTTGACGAATCAGAATTATAAATGACTTAAAATGCAATGGAGAAACATGAGCAGGTGCAAGTAGCATATTGCCAGTGCCGACTTACATGATGGTATAAAACAGGTTCTTGGGGTGGCTAGGTGGTACAGTGAGTAAGAGCACCAGCCTCGGAGTTGGGATGATCCGAAATAGAAACTGGCCTCAGAAAATGAGCAGCCACACATAAATAATGACTGGCCGTGTAACCTTGAGCAAGTTACTTAACCCCAATTGCTTTAAAAAAAAAAAAAAACAAGACGTTCTTAATCTCAGATAGATTTCATGGAGTCTATCAATTTCGATAGAGAAAATCTTCCCTTTATTTTCACAAACTCTAACTTAAATATAGCATTTCTTTTCATTGAATATAGATGACAAATTTTATTCTGAGAAAAAGTCCATAAGCTCCACAAGACTTTAACATTTGGGGTCTGTGACCCCCAAACAGTTAAGAAACCCTGACATGAAAGATCTCAACTAAGAAATGTATCATCTTAAAAGAAAATGGACTATTGTAATGTAGGAAGAATAAGGGACAATACAGAATAGTAAAAGACCCAGAGGAAAGCCTCCCAATATTCTTTGTATAAGTTCCATGTAGTATTTATGAGGAAATTTTAGAAGATATTAGAGTAAAAAGGGAAAGTTCTGTCTTCTTCCACACTAAGTAATATAGGAACCTCAATATTCAGAAAATTCAGCAATGACAGGAAGAGGAAAAAAGTTAAAGAACTAGTCAGTCAGTAAACATTCACTAAGTATCTAGTATCTTGCCTGTGCTAAGCACTGGGTATACAAATACAAAAAGATCTTGTCCTCAAAGAGCATAATGGGTGAAGACTAGACTTAAAAGCCAAAAAGCTGGAGGGAAAACTGGGAAAAGCTTGGTGGAAAAGTCAGAGAAGTCCCAAAATAATGTAGCTAGAAATGAGGATAATTCACAAGGTAATTCAGGGGAAAAAAATGAAGACCATCTCACAAGGCTCATGTGCAGATCTAGGTTGACTCTTCAGGATACAATCCCCAGGGTTGTAACTATTTCAGGTTGAAACTTTTGGAGTTTTGGGACACTCCATTCCCAAGGCTCACCCCTCCCATTCACACACATACTTGATGATGGGAAGCTGGCCTCTGGTAACCCCATGGCTCCATGTGGCTAGGACAATTTTAGGTAAATAAACTCATTGGTAGTATTCTGGGGAGACCCAAGCATAAACAAAGATTGTAGAGCCTGGGGGTCAGGAAAGTAGAATTATGAGGAGACTAGACTGGAAGCACTGGTCATAACTATTGAATACAGCAAAGGAGTAAATAAGTAGCTGTCAGAATGACCCAAGAGCAAAGGCTTCTCAGACCAGGCCCACCACCCCCTCACCAATTTCCTGAGGGACCCTACCCCTCAAACTCTTCATGAACAGCCACTGGGAGCTTGCCTAGAGACTAAAGTGAATCAGTTGCCAAGAGAATAGTAGACCCCATAAAAGAGGAGCTGGGAAAGGTGGAGAATAGTTTCAATTACAGTCTCCCCAGACTTGTGATTTTCACATCCCTTTGCCTGATTTTCCTTTTGTAAATTATAGTTATGAGACTGCTCACCTTGGAAGACTGTTTTTAAAGGACAGTTTGTTCATATAGTATCCTAGGCTGTGACTTTGGCTTCATTAGCACCTTGCTCTGGAACTAAATAGCTTAGATACTGCTTTAATAATATGGGAATATAGTCACAGTTTTAAAGAAAATTGATCATTGGAAATGTTTATTTTGCAGTTAATAAAACTTCTTGATAAAGGAATAACTTACTAAATTTAGTATTACAGGAAACCTATATCTAGACATTCTTATTGTCCTTTGGTGATTTTAAATCTGAAATTATTTGAATTATTATTGTAGTAATTTGCCTGTTGTCATAATAAGATTGTTCCAGCCAGAATTTTAGGAACAATTTTATGGTGTAGTAGAAAGAGTGCTAGATTACTTAAAACATAGATAAAGACACATATAGTCAGATCTCACCTCCAGGATTTTCTAGCTATGTGGTCATATGTAAATCGTTTTACTTCTCTGAGCTTCTGTTTCCTCCTCTGTAAAATGTGGGGTATGCCTTTAGTTCTCACCTCATAGGGCTGTTAGATCAAATGAGGATGTATTTTGTCCGCATCAAATTAAATATATCACAATACAAATGGTCACTATTGTTATTCTTAAAATTGATTCTTACTTTAGGAAAATATCTATTATTTGGTTCTTGATAAATATTTCCACTCAAGTTTTTATTTATTCTTGTGAATTCTGCTAAAAATTAGAGGTATTGGAGTATGACCCTTTTTGCATGCCAGGGTAGATCCTTCATTACAAAAATACCAAATGTTATTCCTAGAACCTAGGGAATAATAACTTCTCTGTAGAGTTATATTTGTTCTAAGATAGCTAAGAAAACCAATACATTTGTCAATATCCTTTTTAATAAATGCTCATTTTTATACTTTCCTGAATTGTGTCTAATACATAGGCCTAAGAAGCTGACACTAAAAGGTTATAAACAGTATTGGTGCACCTTTAAAGACACATCTATTTCTTGCTATAAAAGTAAAGAAGAGTCCAGCGGAACTCCTGCTCACCAGATGAACCTGAGAGGTAAGAAAGCTCCCATTCACATGATCTCCTACCTGTGCAGAGCTTCCTGCACGCCTCCACTTCTCCCCTGAACAACTCAGAATCGTAGACTGAGAGCTGGAAGGGACCTCAGACATCTTCTGAGTTTGACCCTTCATTTTACACGTGACAATCTGAGGCCTGGTAAATTAGGTCACTTGTTCAAGGCCACACACCTGTCTTTATAGATACGAGACAATGTAATTATCGATTCTTGATGAATTTTCATTCTCTATTATTTTAGAGATGTCAGGCGAAGATATACCTGTTGAAAGCTTTTGTTTTTCATGTCAAAATTTGCGGTGCTTTATACAGTATAAACTTTAATTTTCAATTGTTAGGTGTATATCTAATAGTACACGTGGCATGTTCCCTAATACAAAGCCTATTTATTCTTGGGAGGAAGAGGGGGTGGGCAGAATTTTTTGTCGGTGTGTGTGTGTGTGTGTGTGTGCGCGCGCGTGTGTGCATGCGCGTGTGTGCGTGTGTGTGTGTGCTTAATGAAGAATTCCCGGCCAAATAACTAAGTGAAATGAAAAAGGATGGAAATGAAGTAGCTAGTTGGTACAGTGGATGGAGTGATAGACTGGAGTGAGGAACAATTGAGTTCACATCCTTCCTCAGACACTGATTAGGTGTGGGCTCCTGGGTAAGTTACTTTAAAAAAGAAGGCCCTCCATTTGCCTCAGTTTTCTTATCTGTAAAAATGGGGATAATAATAGATAATAATAACCTATTCCCAGAGTTGTTATAAAGATAAAATTAAATATTTGTAAAGCACTTTGCAAACCTTAAAAGTCCTATAGGAATATTATTACTGGTTTCACTAATAATGTTTTTAATGTTTTACTTTGCAAAAAGAAGGGAAAATTCTATAGGGGTGGCTATGTGGCATAGTGAATAGAGCACCAGCCCTGGAGTCAGGAGGACCCGAGTTCAGATCTGGCCTCAGACACTTTGACACACTTACTAGCCATGTGACTTTGGGCAAGTCACTTAACCCCAATTGCTCTCCAAAAAGCAAAAAGAAAAAGAAGGGAAAATTCTGCATAAAAGCATCGCTATTACTTGCTTTAATTTTTAAGTTATTTTTTCAGTTGAAGAGCATTTATTTTCTCTATCAGTCTCCACCTCCATCCCCCACAGCTAAACAAAAGCCTCATAATAAATATGCATAATCAAGCAAAACAAATCCCCATATTGACTGCATATGTCCAAAAATTTGTGTCGGTTTAGTCCATCACCTCTCCATTAAGGAGTGGGTAACATTCTTCCATGTCAGTCTTCTGGAATTGTGACTGATCATTGCATTGATCAGAATTCTTAGTCTTTTAAAGTTGTTCATTTTCACAGCATTATTATACTATAAATTATGCTCCTGGTTCTACTCACTCCAGTCTGCATCAGTTCATTTCAAAACTGATTGAAATCAGTCTTTCCAAGTTTTTCTGAAATCATCCCCTCCATTACTTCTTTTGGAACATTTTGTTCATATTTCCTAATTTGTTCGGCCATTCCCCAATATATGGGCAAGCCCTTAGTTTTCAGTCTTTGACAGAACAAAAAGAGCTGCTTATAAATCTTGTTTTAAATGTAAGCACACTTTTTTCCTTTTTCTTATATCTCTTTGGGTTATAGGTTTAGTGGTGTCTACTGGGTCAGTGGTTTAATACATAGTTTAGTAACTTTGAGCAAAGATCCAGACTGCTTGAATTTCTATAATTTTATTAACCACTGTGCTTTTATTTAGACTTGGTCCTATGTATACCTCTTTTTCATTGTTAGTTTTGTACTTAGGTAGACCCATGATTTCATTGTAGTCTTCCCTCCACTGATATAGATCATAGCTACCTCATGCCTTCTTCTTACTAAATGTTTGTTGAAATGAAAAGAGATAATTTTAATTCTTCAAGATTATGGTATTCCATAATTTGCAGGTATTACAGTATCAACCAGAGGATGTAATTGGTTGGTTGTCCTTAGTGCTCGAAGAGGACCAAAATAACATCACTATGTCAGGGCGAAGGTACAGTGTGTCTGATGGTGGCTGACCAGACCAGTACAAGCTCAGAAGACTCTACCACAGGTTGAGCACAAAAAAATTCATATGAACATTTGTAGTGGAGATATCCCTAAATTTGTACATCTCACATTTCTTTTGAGCTACTGCAGTTCTGCATTGCGAGGTTTTAGGAATGGCTTTTTGCAACAGCAGATATTTTGGATTCATTGAAAGTAATGTCAAAAAGTTTCCCAGATCCCATATACCTAAATATTATTTCTTCCTCATTTCTGGACCCAGCTTATTGTTCTTCTGCTTGCTATTGTTTAAGCTACATATCATTGCCTGGGAAATTCACAAAGAATCAGACTGGTAAGGCCATCCAATATAACTCATATTCAAAGAGGCATACTCTCTATAACGCCGAACAATTGGTCATCCATTCTTCATTAGTGATAGGGAACTTTCTGTCTCCTCAAGCACCCAAATCAGAACAAACCTGAGGCTTGACTTCATATTCAGCAAATTGGCAAAGGTGGACTAAGGTGGAAATTTATGATGGAAAGTTGTCAATTTGAAGGGGCTGCTGAAAGCCAGCACACTAATACATTATTGGTGGAGCTATGAGTTGATGTAAACATGCTGGAAAGCAGTTTAGAATTATGCTTTGAAAGAAGTAATTAACATGTCCATAATTAACCTAAAAATCTCACAGCTAAGAGTATACCCAAAGGAAGATCAGAGGCTTAACAGATTTTTTGGCACATGGTTGGACAAAATAGCTCCTAATAATAATTAGGCTTTAATTCCCATTTCATTAATGGTGAATTCACCCTTTTCTTTTTTGATACTGGCAATTTGGTTTTCTTTTTTTTTTTTTAATCAAATTAACCAAAATTTTGTCTTATTTTATTGGTGGGTTGTTTTTTTTTTTTTTTCATAAAATTAGTTCTTATATTTTTTAGTTCAATAACTATTCTTACTCTCGGTTTTATTATTCTCTCATGATTTTTCAGAATTTCTAATTTGATATTTAATTGCAGGATTTTTAATTTGTCCTTTTTCTAGCTTTTTTAGTTGCATGCCCAATTCATTGATCTCCTCTTTCTCTATTTTATTCATTTAAACATTTAGAAATAAAAATTTCCCCTAAAAACTGCTTTGGCTGCATCCCATAAATTTTGGTATGTTGGGCAGCTAGGTGGGGCAGTGAATAGAGCACTGACCCTGGAGTTAGGAGGACCTGAGTTCAAATCCAGCCTCAGACACTTAACACAAAAACTAGCTGTGTGACCTTGGGCAAGTCACTTAACCCCAATTGCGAAGCAAATAGCAAAAAAAAAAAAAATTTTTGTATGTTGTTCATTATTGTCATCCTCTTTGATAAAATTATTGATTATTTCTATGATTTGTTGTGAATTAGAATATTTCATCTTTTCTCCTGAAAGATTATGCTCAATTTTGCTGGGTAGTTGATTCTTGGTTGTAATCCAAGCTCCTTTTCCTTACAGAATATCATGGCTCTCTGGTCCATTAACATATCCCTCCAAACCTTAATGGGAGCCAAACAAGGCACACACTCAGTGGGGGACCAGTTGAGGCAAACACACATGCATATTCCTCTGCATTTCTGTCCCCCGCTTACTGACCAGTGTTTACTTGATTTATAGGGTAATAGACAAAGAAAGCAGTTTACCAGTAATAGCTTCACGAGTTTACATTAACTCATCATTATATCTCACTGCACAGTCACAGTGGGTATTTACCAGCAGAACTCAGAGGTTTATATTATTTATCATTATAATATGATATACAACTATGGTAAAGATGTTTATAAGCCATGAATCTGGGAACTAAAAGTTATTATGACTATGAATCCTGGGAACTAGTATCTGTGATCCTAGAAATTATTATTTAAAAAAGAATAATAAAATCCAACTTACATAACATTAAAATCTACCTTACATACAATATTTTACAATTTCTTCTGGTTTTTAATTCTTTTTATTTTGTTTGACTAATTCTTGATGTCTCATAAAATCATTAACTTCCACTTACCCAATTCTATTTTTTTTTTTTTTAAGAGAGAGGAAGGCAGGGCAGTTGGGGTTAAATGATTTGCCCAAGGTCACATGGCTAGTAAGTGTTAAGTGTCTGAGGCCGGATTTGAACTCAGGTCCTCCTGACTCCAGGGCTGGTGCTCTATTCACTGCACCACCTAGCCACCCTCAGTTTCTATTTTTTAAGGAATTATTTTCTTCAATCAATTTTTGTGCTTCCTTTTCCAAGCTGTTGACTCTTTCTTGCATAACTGTCATTGCTTTTCCTCTACCTCTCGTTTTTTTTCTACCTCTCTTATTTGATTTTTAAAATCCTTTTTGAGCTCTTCCAAGAGGACTTTTTGGACTAGAAACCATTTCATATTCCCCTTTAAGGCTTAGCACATAGGCATTTTAATATTGCCCTCTTCTGAGTCTGTTTTGATCTTCCCTGTCACCATAATAGCTTTCTATAATCAGGGCTCTTTTTTGGTCTTTTGCTTATTTTCTATTTTATTTCATGGCTTTTTAAAAAAATTATTTCCTTATTTTTAGTTTTCAACATTCATTTCCACATGATTTTGAGTTACAAATTTTCTCCATCTTTCCCCTACACCCCCACCCCAAGATATCAAGCCTACTAAATATCCCTTCCCCCAATCTGTTTTCTCTTATATCCTTCCCCATCCCACCTCCAACTTTCTAGCAGGGCAAGACAGATTTCTATGCCCCAGTGCCTGTATATCTTATTTCCCAGTTGCATATAAAAAAACAAACATTTTTTTAACATTTGTTTTTAAAACCTTGAGTTCCAGATTCTTTCCCTTCTTCCTTTTCTTACCTACCCCCACTAGGAAGACAAGTAATTCAATATAGGTTGTACATGTGTAGTTACACAAAACATTTCCATAGTAGTTATATTGTGAAAGACTAGCTATAATTCCCTCCAAGCTATCCCATCCCCCACTTATTCTATTTTCTCCTTTGACCCTGTCCCTTTTCAAAAGTGTTTGTTTCTAACTACCCTCTCCCCCAATCTGCCCTCCCTTTTATCAATTGAGTATGTGTGTATTATCCCCTCCTTAAGCCAAATCCAGTGAGAATAAGGTTAACTCATGCCCTTTCGCCTTCCTGCTCTTCCACTGTTACAGTTTTTCTCTTGCCTCTTTTATGTGAGATAATTTACCCTATTCTATCTCTCCTTTTCTTCTTCTTCCAATATTCCTCTCTTACCTCTTAAATTTATTTTTAAATATCATCCCTTCATATTCAGCTCATCCTGTGCTCTCTGTCTGTGTATGCATTTATACAAGTATACACATACACACTCACACATGTATATATTTATACACGCATACACCCTCTTATACATGCATAAATATGTATGTATACATATATATTCCCTTCAGCTGATCCTCATACTGAGAAAAGTCTTATGAGTTACATTTTTCCATGTAGGAATGTAAATAGTTCAACACTAGTAAGTTCCTTATGATTTCTTTTTCCTGTTTACCTTTTCATACTTCTCTTGCTTCTTGTATTTGAAACTCAGATTTTCTGTTCAACTCTGGTGTTTTCATCAAGAATGCTTGAAAGTCCTCTATTTCATTGAATGTCCATATTTTTACCTAAAGTATTATACTCAGTTTTGCCGGGTAGGTGATTCTTGGCTTTAATCCTAGCTCCTTTGACCCCCAGGATATCACATTCCAAGCCCTTTGATCCCTTAATGTAAAAGTTGCTAGATCTTGTGTCATCCTGATTGTGTTTCCACAATACTCAGATTGTTTCTTCCTGACTGCTTGCAGTATTTTTCCTTGACCTGGGAACTCTGGAATTTGGCTATAATATTCCTAGGAGTTTTCTTTTTGAGATATTTTTTACAAAGCAATCAGTTGAATTCTTTCAGTTTCTATTTTGCCCTCTGATTCTTGTATATCTGGGCAGTTTTGCTTGATAATTTCTTGAAAGATGTTGTCTGGGCTCTTTTTTTGATCATGGCTTTCAGGTAGCCCAATAATTTTAAAATTATCTCTCCTGGATCTATTTTCCAGGTCTGTGGTTTTTCCAATGAGATATTTCACATTGCCTTCTATTTTTTTCATTTGTTTGAATTTGTTTAATAATATCTTGATTTCTTATAAAGTCACTTGCTTCCATTTGCTCCAATCTAATTCTGAAGGAATGATTCTCCTCAGTGAGCTTTTGAGATTCTTTTTCCATCTGGCAAATTCGGCTTTTTAAGGCATTCTTCTCGTTGGCTTTTTGGGCCTCTTTTGCCATTTGAGTCTATTTTTAAGGGGTTATTTTCTTCAGTACTTTTGGGGGTCTCTTTAGCAGGCTGTGTTGACTCTCTTCATGATTTTCTTGCATCCTTCTCATTTCTCTTCCCAATTTTTCCTCCACTTCTCTTACTTGATTTTCAAAATCCTTCTTGAGCTCCTCCATCTCCTGCAACCAATTCATATTTTTCTTGGAACACTTTTAATGCAGGAGTTTTGACTTTGTTGTCTTTTTCTGGTTCCATGTTTTGATCTTCTTTGTCGCCAAAAAAGATTCTATAACTCAAGGGACTGTGGAACTCAATCTTGTAAACTAGAAGTAAACAAACAAATTAATAAAGATCAAAAAAAAAAAAGATTCTATGTTCTGATTTCTCTTCCTCTGTTTGCTCATCTTGCCAATCAGTTACTTGACTTTTGAGGTCTTTGACATGATAGAACTCTGCTGACTGCAACCCAAATTCAAACAGGTCAAAGCAAGAGCAATTACCCTCTGAATGGTAGCTTTGATCTCCCTATTATCTGGAGGTCAGGAACTCCAGAGGGAGCCATGGAGCAGCAGCTGAAGCCACTGCACCAGTGCCATTCAGTCGCCCCAGGGGCAGGGGCCAGACCGTGCACTTCTCTCACCCTGTTCCAACAGAGTAACCTACTGACCTTGTATTTTCTCTTTGGTGTTTATGGATTGAGAAGTCTGGAAACTGCCACAGCTGCCAATGATTCACTTTCCTGAAGTCTGCTATAGCAGATCTGTGCTGCAGTTCTGGGTCAGCACAGCTCAAGCAGTACTGTGCTCGGCTCCCAGCCCTGAGGCCATAGACCCTTCCTGTTGGCCTGCCATGTTGCCTTCAGCAGGGGATTTGTTTCTCTCTGGCACTTTGTGGGTTCTGTAGCTCTAAAATTTGTTTAGAGTCATTTTTTTTACAGGTATTGGAGATGGTTGGAGAGCTCAAGAAAGTCCCTACTTTTACTCCACCATCTTGGCTCCATCCTCTCCCCCCCATTTCTTGACTTTTAAAAAAGTTGAGCTCTGTGTCTGGGGTACAGCAAGAGCACTGTCCCAAACTTTTTGTGCTTGGGGCAAAGGGCCTGGTCATTGATTTTGTGCGCTAGGGTCTCAGGGGCTGGGTGGTGGCCCAGTTTAATCATGCCTGTTGTGACAGGTGTTCCAGGGCTGGCAGTTTGTCTTTCCTGATAGAGCTGGAGACTTCACAGCTGACCTGCTGAACTAGAAATGAGGGGCCTCAGTTGCTGATCTGAACTGTAGCTTAGAGCTTCCCACTGCCTGTACTAGGCTGTGGTCTCCTTTTGCCCAAGTGAGACATACCTTTTTTGAAGTCCTCTGAAGTTATTTAACTTTTTGTGGGTTCTTTTACTACAGATTCCTTTAGAGGTGTGGTCTAACATTGTTTCCAAAGGAAACTGAGGAGAACTCGGGCACCTTCCCAGCTTTTCTCTGCCCTAAATTATCACTCCTACGCTAGCTATACTCCTTCCCATTAACTCTATACTGTCAGCTGGGCTTCATCTTCCTGATGTCATGGTCCTCTTCAAGAATGAAAGACAAACAATAGCCTGTGACTAGTCAGCTTGAGCTGCCCCACTGACCAGTTCCAGTTGTGCAACTCAGATCCTTCCCCTCCTGCTCCTCTTCTTCCTCCTCCTTCCCTCCCCTCCTCCCTTTTCCCCTGTTTCCTCTCCCCTAGTTATCTTATTTGCTGAAAGTGTCACCTTTCAAAGAACTATTTAAATATTCATTAAGGAAATATTTAACAAAAATTATTATGTGAAGACCATTGTCTAACGTTCTGGTGATATGCAAAGTTTAGGTACAGAAAAGCATTGGTCAACTAGGTGGTGCAGTGGATAGAGTGCCAGCCCTGAATTCAAATCTAGCCTCAAACACTTAATAGTTGTGTGACCCTGGAAACTTCACTTAAACTTCACTGTTTGCCTCAGTTCCTCATCTGTAAAAAGAACTGGAGAAGGAAGTGGCAAGCCACTCTAGTATTTTTGCCAAGAAAACCAAGAAAGATGTCCCAGTCAGACACAACTGAAAATGACTTACCAACAACGAGCACTCTGATGGCTCAGAGTGAATGTAAATAATAATTTTTTCTGTTTTGACCAAAATCCCTTCCCAGATTTTTTTTTAATTAGATTAAAGGGGTCATTCCTTGTCTCATTTCTTAGCCAAACTTTATCACTGAATGGGTGTGTTGGCCTTGGTCAAAGTGAGTACTTCACTTAAAAAGATCGAGGTCTCCCACTGCATTCAAGGCCATCTCTAGACTTCCTGATTTATATCTTGCCACTGGACCCATATGGCTGCAGGAGAGAAGGTGACACTAGTGACCTTCCTTACACAGCCCTCCCTCACTTAAATCCAACTCATTTCCAAGTCATGGCATCTTCTTCCTGATGTCATGGTCCTCTTTGAGAATGAAGGGCAAACAACAACAGCAACTCTGTCAGCTGTGCATTGTCAACACTCTTGCCTCCTTGTCAAACTCCACACTGGATTCCTACCATTATGTGCCTTCTTCAATCCTATTTGTGTACTGCTGGACAGAGCTAGAGAAAGTCACAAAACTGTTGACTGGGTCCATGAAAATTTATGGTATGTTACCTTATCTTAACTGAACCTTCACTGTGGCTAGGCATTCCACTCTCCTTAACCTTCATTTCACCTTTCCAAACTTTGTTTCTCTTAACACCTTCCATGAAGACCTCACCTCATAATGCACTGAAAAATTTCAAGCCATTTACCAAAAATTCTCTTTTCTTTCCTCTTCCTCACCTCACATTGTTCAAACCTCTTCCCTCTACTGTGTTCTCCTTCACTTCTTTAGAAGAGGTAGCTCTTCTCTGTGCCAAGGCCAACTCCTTTACATGTAACCTTGATCCCATTCTTTCCTGTCTTCTTTAGCAAATGGCCTCCCACTCTCTCTAACCTTCTTCACTGTCTCCCTTTTGTAAAGACTCCTTTTTTTACTGCCTGAAAACATGCCCATGTCTGAGCACAGACAAGGTGGGATTTTTGTTGTTTTTTCTTTCTTTTTTTCTTTGTTGGAGTTCAGTTTCCCAGGCCCAGGCTAAATTTTAAACATCTAAAGGATTAATTTCCTTCAAACCCTGATAATTCACAGCTGTGTTGTCAAGTAGGTTATGTGCCTACTGTCTCTGAGCCAATCAGGGGTTGAGTCTTATATATTCTCAGAGGTTGGCATTGTGCTTTGGGGGTTTGCTCCTGAGAAGGATCTTTTGATTTCCTGGTTAAGACTCTGAGTAGCTGTATGTTCAGAACCCCCTGACTGCTCAGATTTCTGTGCTCCCTTGACTCAGTGATGTGTGCAAAGTGTATAGCAATATTGCTTTACTCAGACAGCTGAAGCCCTGCCTGTTGATCTTTGGGCTAATTTCTCTGCTTGTATTTTCTCCAAGTTCAGGGTGCTGACCTTTCCCCTGAACTAGTGAATGTAATTTAAAGTAGAATTGTTAACCCCTTTTTGAGCAGTCTTTCTTTTAAAAGCAGATCAAAGAGGGGAGGCTAAGTGGTGCAGTGAATAGAACACCGGCCCTGGAGACGGGAAGACCTGAGTTAAAATCTGGCCTCAGACACTTGATATAATTACTACCCCCCTACTCTCCTGTATGGTGAGATACCCTATTTAGTGTGCTTGTCATTCCCTCCCAAAGCCATATTCAATGAGAATAAGGTTGACTCATTCCCTTTTGCCTTCCTGTTCTTCCCCTCCACTTAACCATTTTCCCTTGCCTCTTCTGTATGAGATAGTTTACCCCATTCTGTCTCTCCCCATCTCTTCTTGTTATATTCTTCTCTCACCTCTTAATTTCACCTTTTAAGTATCATCCCTTCCCATTAAATTGGTCCTGTGCCCTCTATGTATACCTGTACACATATATATACATATTCACATATGTATTCATACTCCCATATACCCTCCTATATAGACTTACATACATGTGTATCTGTGTGTGTGTGTATACACACACATTTCTATTCCCTTCAATTATTCTCATACTGAGAAAAGTTTCATAAATTACAATTATTGTTTTTCCATGTAGGCATGTAAATAGTTCAACTTTGATAAGTTCCTTATGATTTCTTTTCCCTGATTACCTTCTCAAGAATCTCTTGCTTCTTATGTCTGAATGTCAAATTTTCTATTCAATTCTGGTTTTTTCCTCAAGAATGCTTGAAAGTCCTCTATTCCACTGAATGACCATATTTTCCCCTGAAACATGATACTCAGTTTTTCTGGGTAGGTGATTCTTGGTTTGAATCCCAGCTTCTTTGCCCTCTGGAATATCATATTCCAAGCCCTTCAATCCCTCAGTTTTGTAGAAGCTGCCAGATCCTGTGTTATCCTGATTGTGTTTCCCCAATATTCAAATTGTTTCTTCCTGGCTGCTTGTAATATTTTCTCCCTGATCTGGGAATTCTGGAACCTGGCTATAATATTCCTAGGAGGTTTTGTTTTTTTTTTTTTAATGCTTTATTAACTTCTGGTTTACATCATTCATTTCCATCAGATTTTGAGTTAGAATTTTTTCCCTATTTTTCCCCTACCTACAACCCCAGAATAACAGTCATACAGGATGTCCCCTCAGCCAACCTGCTCTCTCCCATCTCTTCTCCCATAGCCCCTTCGACTTTTCCAGTAGGGTGAGGTGAATCCCCGAGTCCCATTGCCTGCACATCTTATCTCCCAATTATATGAAAAATAGTATTAATCATAGTATTTATATATATTTTTTATTTTATTTTAAAAGATAAGCAACTCAGTATATGTTGTACATGTGTAGCTATGCAAAACATTACCATAGTAGATACACTGTTCAAGACTGACTATATTTCCCTCCCTCCTATCCCACCTTCCACCTGGTCCACTCTCCACCTTGATCCTGTCCCTTTTCAAAAGTGGGTGCTTCCAACTTCCCTCCCCACCCCCAGCCCACCCTCCCCTCCACCACCTTCCCCCCTCCCCCCCACATTCCTGTAGGGTGTGACACCCTATTTAGTATGCATGTCATTCTCTCCCTGGTCCAAATTCAATGAGAATAAGGTTTTGCCTTTTTGCCTTCCTGTTCCTCCCCTCCCCTGCAACTACTTCCCCTGTCTCCTCTACACGAGACAGTTCACCCCATTGTCTCTCCCCATTCCCCCTCCCCACATTACCCTCTCACCTCTTAACCTCACCTTTTAAGTATCATCCCTTCCTATTAAATTCAACCTATGCCCTCTATCTATGTATACCTGAAAACATATATACACATATTCACATATGTATTCATATGCCCATATACCCTTCTTCAACTATTTTCATACTGAGAAAAGTTTCATCAGTTACAGTTATTGTTTTTCCCTGTAGGAATGTAAATAGTTCAACTTTGATAAGTTCATAGTGATTTCTTTTCCCTGTTTACCTTCTCAAGCATCTTTTGCTTCTTCTATCTGAATGTCAAATTTTCTATTCTACTCTTGTTTTTTCTTCAAGAATGCTTGAAAGTCCTCTATTTCACTGAATGACCATATTTTCCCCTGAAATAATATACTCAGTTTTGCTGAGTAGGTGATTCTTGGTTTTAATCCCAGGTCCTTTGCCCTATGGAATATCATATTCCATGCCCTTCAATCCCTCAGTGTAGAAGCTGCCAGATCCTGTGTTATCCTGATTGTGTTTTCACAATATTGAAATTGTTTCTTCCTGGCTGCTTGTAATATTCTCTCCTTGATCTGGGAATTCTGGAACCTGGCTACAATATTCCTAGGAGTTTTCTTTTGGGGATCTTTTTCAGGAGGTGATCTGTGGATTCTTTCGACCTCTTTTGCCCTCTGGTTCTAAAACATCAGGGCAGTTTTCCATGAGAATTTCTTTTTTTTTTTTAGCAATTGGGGTTAAGTAACTTGCTCAAGGTTACACGGCTAGTCATTATTTATGCGTGGGTGCTCATTTTCTGAGGCCGGATCTGATCTCGGGTCATCCAAACTCCGAGGCCGGCGCTCTTACTCACTGCGCCACCTAGCCGCCCCTTTAGGGCAATTGGGGTTAAGTAACTTGCCCAAGGTTACACGGCTAGGTTTTTGTTTGTGCGGATTAGGTGTCGGAGGCCGGCTCCGAACTCAGGTCCTTCTGATTCCAGGGCCGGCGCTCTATTCACTGCGCCACCTAGCCGCCCCTCCATGAGAATTTCTTAAAGGATGATTTCTAGGTTCTTTCTTTTTTATCTTGGCTTTCAGGAAGTCTAATAATTTTTAAATTATCTCTCCTGGATCTATTTTCCAGGTCAGTGGTTTTTCTGATGAGGTATTTCAAATTGCCTTCTATTTTTTCATTTGTTTGGATCTGTTTAATAATATCTTGATTTCTCATAAAGTCACTAGCTTCCATTTGCTCCAGTCTAATTCTGAAGGAATGATTCTTTTCAGTGAGCTTTTGAGATTCTTTTTTCATCTGGCAAATTTGGCTTTTTGAGCCTCTTTTGTCATTTAAGTTAGTCTATTTTTTAAGATGTTATTTTCTTCAGTCAGGTTGTTGACTCTCATTTCATAATTTTCTTGCATCCTTCTCATTTCTCTTCCCAATTTTTCCTCCACTTCTCTTATTTGATTTTCAAAATCCTTCTTAAGGTCCTCTATGGCCTGTAACCAGCTTGTATTTTCATTTGGGGCTTTTGGTGCAGGAGTTCTGACTTCACTGTCTTCCTCCTATTCCATGCTTTGGTCCTTTTTGTCCCCAAAATAGGAGTGTAAAGTTGCATTGCTCTGCTTGGTTTGCTTCCTTTGACTGCTCATGTTGCCACTTGATTACTTGACTTTTGGGCTTGTTGCTACAGTAGGACTCTGCCACCAGACAGGGGAGCTTCTTCCCAAACTCTGGTGTTTTCTCAGCTACCAAAGGTATTAGTTGGGTGCCCTCTCTGAAGCCTCCACATGCTCTGGCAAGCTGGTCACACACCCCAGGACCTCCACAGTAGACTGTAATACAGATCCAAGCAGGTTAAAGCAAGAGTGATTACCCCTCACACTGGTTTGTTGATCCCCCTACAGTCTGCAGGCCAGGAACTGAAGCTACCAGGACGTGGCGGCTGATGGTAACCACGATACCTAAGTGGCTTCTCACCCTGAGGACAAAGGCCAACTGCACTCCCAAGTACTGGATGCCAAAGTCCACATTGTACTGACCTCTCACTTTGTCCTTAGCATCTGTTGGTTGATAATTCTGGAAACTGCCACAGCTGCTGGTGTTCTGAAGTCCCTCTAGCCAGCAGCTGGTCAGGCCACCCTGGGGCTAAAACCTCTGATTTGCAAGGCTGGGGTCAGCTTCCCAAGCACTGCGATGGCCGATTCCTGCCAGCATGCCAGGCTGTCCTTAGCAGGAGGTTAGCTTCTCTGTGTCACTTTGTGGGTTCTTTACCTCCAAAGTTTGTTCAGAGTCACCTTTTACTTGAATTGGAGGGGGTGGGAACCTGAGCCACCTGGAGGTCCTGTTTCTACTCTGCCATCTTGACTCCACCCCCAATCTTTTTTTTATAATTGGGGATTCCCATGTTAAACACATCAATCATCATAAAAATTTAACAGAGTTGAAAAAGAAGACATATGAGTTGGTGGTTATCATTGCCTTCCTGCTTACATTTTCTTTACTAAGTCAACCTGTAATTTTCTCCATTATTTTGTAGTTTCCTCTTGGGAATATCTTGAAAATTAATTGATCCTTGAGTGTTTGTATACTTTGTAAATTTGTAAACTTATATCATTTCCAACTGGTTTTCTTTTGTATATTTTTGTTTGTTTGGTTCCTCTTTGTAACTTCGTCATCTTATGGACCCTGCCATTTTCCTCACATTATGCACGTATTATGGTAAAAACCCAATTTTAGGGATGCCGATCACTAACACAACAGTGATGTTATTGACACTTTTGTCTCAAGGTTATTTGTTGTCCATCTGGTTTCAACTTTAAGTGCTCTCCTAAAAATCTTATTTAGCTAAATGTGTCACTAAGCATACAAGAAGCATTGTTTTCTCTTCAGCCACTTTTCACCATTTTTTGAAGTGATATTCCTGGTCCGCCATCATCCAGCCATAATCTTCTGTCATTCCCTGTCTCCCTAACATCTATTTTATATCTTTATTTATTGGATCCTTCTATTCTATAATAATTTCTCAGGCCATCACCCCTGCTCTAGCTTCACTTTCCCCCTTTCCCAAAATTGACCCAATCATTAATCAGTTCAGCATATGCTCTGAATTCTTTGTTTTTTCATCCTGTTGTCAGTTAAGCGCTTGGGATTACTCCAACCAGCTACCCTCCTCTGTAGGTATTCACCTGCTGCTGAATGATGAACTAATTTGCCACCATACTGACTAGACCCACTACAAACTTAAATAATCTCAGTTGTACCCTCAGCAAGATGGTTCTTTTATACTTCCCTAGTTGATCATCACACTGTCTACAATGGCTATTCTAAATCTTCTCAAGTCTCTCTTATTCTCATCAGAAGACCACCTCTCATGTTTTACTGAGACTATAGAGGCCTATTAAAAGAAAATCTTTCTTTGGGCTTTTGCTCTCAATAATGGAGCAAACTCAGGTAGAGAACATTTAAAGTTTATTAAAAACACCAAGGCAGATATACTGTATTGGTAGATTGGCCACAAGGAACCAGCCCTCAGCATTTAAATCAGGGCTGCTTTTAAGTACATTTGTTTTTTTTTTGTTTGTTTGTTTGT
The DNA here is from genome assembly GCA_011680675.1 of Gymnobelideus leadbeateri. NCBI lineage: Eukaryota > Metazoa > Chordata > Mammalia > Diprotodontia > Petauridae > Gymnobelideus > Gymnobelideus leadbeateri. Next base: position 733,897 of record WOXC01005531.1, read on the forward strand.
TTTTTAAGCAATTGTAGTTAAGTAACTTGCTCAAGGTTACACGGCTAGTCATTATTTATGTGTGGGTGCTCATTTTCTGAGGCTGGATTTGATCTCGGGTCATCCCAACTCCAAGGCCGGCACTCTTACTGCGCCACCTAGCCGCCCCTAGTACATTTGTTTTTAATAAGAAAGACAATGCTGCTAAATCTACACCTCTTAAAGATGATGGGCTGTTGCTTATTGGCTCTTCCCCCATTGCCACAGGGAAATAAGATTAGAGGTAAGCATGATGGGATTTAAGCTCCTGTGACTACATGAAACCTAATATATAGGGGACTGGATCAAAGTTCATGCAGCGAACTTGCTGACACCCCTCACAAAAGACAGATTAACACTATCAGAAGACAAACCTGGAAACAGTGGAGATCACTGTATAGATTTCAGCAGGCCATTTGAAACTCCTTGACATCACTTCTCCTTTCCCCCTTTCATTTTTTTAAGTCTTTGATGGATCCTTATCTAGGCTGATTTCCCTTATAAAGGAAAAATTTCCCTGATTTCCCTAAAAAACCTTTCCTCTCCTCTCTCTTTCAGCAGATTATTCCTGTAATCATTTGTTGTCTCTAATCTTCAGTTGCTTCCTGTCTACTGCTTCAAACTCTTCTCTCCCATCATTAATACTTTCACCTGATCCCCACAAGCTTTTGTTAGAATGGAACCTCCTTTACAGCAGTCAGGAAGATCTGAGTTCTGAGTCAGTCTTAGCCATTTATTAGATATGTGACCCTGGGAAAATCACTTATCCTTTATTTGCCTCATTTTCTTCATCTGTAAAATGGGAATAACACTAGCACCCACCATCCAGAGTTGTTGTGAGGTTGAAGTGAGATAGTAATTGTAAAACACTTAGCACAGTGCTTGGCACACAGCAAGCGCTATATCAGTGTTAGCTGCTGTTGTTGTCGTTGCTACCTTTATTCAATTTGTCTGTTTCATTGATTCACTTTTAAGTTTAGAGTTCTTGTTTGACATCACTAAACTGAATCAGTGATTATTTTATAATGCTCCCCTTGCTCATTTTTATTCCCTTACATGGTCTGCAGCCTAGAAGTAGATTTTTTAAAACAAAATACTGAATTACTTTCCCTTAGTAATACGGAGGAACATTTAAAAGAAATTCTAGGGATAGATTTTCATATTTTCATCCCTTATATATTTTTATACATAGAAGAATATATTCTTTGAACTTTCTTCACAGAAGAATTAGAGGTATGATTTGTTACTATTCTTGAAGTTTTTTCCATAAATACCATATTTCAAAAGTTTCTTCTGTTACTCTCAGATGAAAATTAGAATTATGATGTCTGAGTAAAACTTTTCTTGAACTTGTCTTACAGTTTTTTTCTGCTGTGAATTCCTTTACCACTATTGCCATCCATAAATTCTTTCCTGATAACTATAAAAATAGCTATATTGTCTTCCATACACAAGAAAGTACAGAGTTGCTATCCTGTGTGGTCTCTGAAATGAACATTGATTGATGCATGTTTTCTGAAGCCTTTGCCATAGCTGTACTATACTTAAGATATCAATCTTACAGATTCCTATAATTAACAGAATCTTTGTTCCTGAAAGTTTTTGAAGAAAAAGAAATTCCAAAATTGAGCTTTATTTTCCACTTTCTCAATTATGCAGTGGCATATCATTTTGTTTAACAGATTTATTCCTAAAATATTAGTTTAATTTGTTGTTCAGATGTTTCAGTCATGTCTGACTCTTCACAAACCCATTTGGGGTTTTCTTGGCAAAGATAGTGGAATGGTTTGCCATTTCCTTCAGCTAATTTACAGAAGAGGAAACTGTGATGAATAGGGTTAAGTGACTTGCCAAGGGTCACACAGTTAGTAAATGTCTATTTGAACTCATGAAGATGAGTTCTGACTCCAGGCTCTGCCCTCTATCCACTGTGCCACTTAGCTGCCAGAATTTTTTGTATTTCATATTATATTTTGGAAGTAATTGCTATTTAAAGAAATCAGTTGTAAATACCTATGTAAAATGGGAATTCCTTTCATAAAGAAAATAACTGTGCTAAAGACTACTTAGGTCACCACAAGCAGAATTTTATAAATGTAAATTTAAGGTATTCTTAAGAAGTTTGTTCCCAAGTTCATGAATTCCATAACAGTGATAACAAACTTAAGGTTTGGAATTTTGTGTGGAAGATATATTGATCTATAGTTTTTAAAAAATTAATTTTTTCATCTTAAATTATAGGATGTGAAGTTACTCCAGATGTAAACATTTCAGGTCAAAAATTTAATATTAAGCTCCTGATTCCAGTTGCAGAGGGTATGAATGAAATCTGGCTTCGTTGTGACAATGTAAGTTTTCATTTAAAGTACAATATATATCTTGGTTCTCACTTTCATATGTAGGGTCCATATAATTAATGAAACCCCTCTTTATTATTATGTTTTTCATTTTTATTTAAATTTTATTGTACTTAAGCTCACTTAAATTTTATTATTAAATTTCTCTGCAATTGTAGGAAAAACAGTATGCACACTGGATGGCAGCTTGCAGATTAGCCTCCAAGGGCAAGACCATGGCAGACAGTTCTTATAATCTAGAAGTTCAGAATATTCTTTCATTTCTGAAGATGCAACATTTGAATCCAGATCCTCAGTTAATACCAGAGCAAGTCACAACTGATATTAATCCTGAATGTTTGGTGTCACCTCGATACCTAAAGAAGTACAGAAATAAGCAGGTATTCATTTCTTCTTAGTACAATTTTGTTTTGTTTTAAATATACACATACACACATACACATACACATACACATATATACATATATATGTGTTTTTAGAATTCAAATTTGGGGGGGCGGAGCCAAGATGGCGGAGTAGAAACAGCGCATCCGAGCCACTCTGCCCCCAGATTACCTCCAAACTATGTAAAAGGGGACTGTGAACAACTTCTGGAGCCCCAGCACCCAAAGAACGACACAGAGAAGCTAACCTCCCACTGAGGACAGCCCAGCAGCCCTGCAAGAAGGACCAGCGCAGCGCTCTGGGAGCCGGCAGCGTAGCGTGCAGAGCGCAGAGAATTCAAATTTAGCTTTATTTTTCTTATTTACTTAGAATTCTTAATGATCATTCTTTGCTTCATAACCAGGTGAATAGAAAAAACTAAATTTAGTTTGACTCAGTTTAGATTTTAAATAATCTATTTAGTAATAATTAATAAAATAGATTTCCTTTGGAAATTCTCAGAAGTTTTAGTCATTCAGCATTCATCTTGACATTTCAGAAGGTTCAAGCTACAGTGAGATTTTCACATGATATGTGGTAAGGAAAGTAGTATAGAAAGAAAGAAAGGCTCTTCTAGAAATATTTATGGAATGTTGATTTCAGTTTTTAAAAAAGTAAAGCAAAGAATAAATTCATTATAATTCTTTCAAAAAATACTCATTTTTAGAGGATACAGTTTCCAAAAGGTAAGTTTTCAAAAACCACCAGGGCAGATCTTCAGCTTTTAGCAATTAGTACACATATCATATCATTATCAAAATAGTATCAGATGAGAAGCTTAAATATGATAGTTAGAGCTACCAAGCATTTTAATGATGTTCAAATCAAATTATGAAATCCCTTTCCTACAGGTCTGTAAGATGGCATAGTTATCTACCTCTTAGAGTTTTAGACACAAAGCCATTGTAGTCAATAGGTTTTAAAAATCAAGGCATTTTTAAAGGCCCTCTCAGTCATATAGATCTTGGTTTCTTTTAATAATAATGTTTCAAAAGAATTATATCCTTTATTCTTTTTTTTTTCAAACTGCAAATTGCCCCAAGTTTTATTCATAGTCCATACAAAAGGGGAAAGAAAAAAATGAGGTTTCTAACACCCCCTCATTTGGGGAAGATGGGAACAAGGGGCTGGGGGTGCTGCTCAACATCAGCTCTGCCCGCAGTCACCGGGAACCCTGCAGGCAAGGATGGGGTCAAGGGAGCACAGGGGACGAATGGGGCTGACCCAGCCCCAACCTTCCTCATATCTCAAAAGAAAAAGACGCCGCTGACCACAGCCGGAGGCTGCTTGCTTGTCCAGATGACCTCAAACACCCCGCACAAAAATCCAAGGGAGTTCAGGAAAAAGATAAAAACAAAGAGAAATGCCTGCTCTGTCGAAGGTGGGAGGGTCAGGGGTAGGGGACAGAATTGGGAGGGGGAGCCGACCGTCTGGAGCCAAAGGCAAGACTTACTGCTGAGGCGGAGGAACAAAATAAAGGTTACTGCCGCAACACTACAAAGATTGGCTGCCTGGGGCAGAACCACACTGGAGAAAGGGGACTCCAACTCGCTCTTGTCGAACGGGCTCCCCTCCTACCCCCACCTCCTCCTTGCTCTGCTCCCACCCACCCGCAGGACAGCCCTACAGGCGGCGCTGGTAGCCAGAGTGCATCCGCGCTGCCCGCAGGTACTCGCTATAGGAGCCCGAATAGCGGGCGTAATCGGAATGAGCATCGGGCAGGTGACGGTAATCCAGCGAGGACTTTGTCGGCGAGCGGCGGAACGAAAGCTGCGAGTCTGATAAACGGCGGTAATCAGAGAGCTCGGCTAAGCGCCGGTTGGAACCATACCTTTTTGACATGATGGAGGCGGCCTTTTTGTAGGGATCGTCGTAGCTGTCTCGGGGTGGGGAGAGGCGGGTACGCTCATAAGGCGGCGGGGTGCTGGTAGCGGCGTTGGCAACAGCCCCCTGGGACAGGGACAAGTAGGCTGCGGATGGCTGGCCCGCCCCCTCATAGGTGGCACCTGGCTGACCCCGGTAGGAAGCAGCAGCAGGCTGAGGAGGCTGCTGTTGGGCAGCAGAGGAAGAACCCAACAGGGCCGACGACTGAGTGCGGTAGGGAGCAGCCAGGGCTGCTGCGGTGGGCTGGGCGCCATAAGCAGCTGCCGCCCCATAAGAGCCAGTGGCTGCAGCCGACTGAGCCCCATAGGAGCCAGAGAGGCCCATGGTGGCCTGAGCGCCATACGCATTCAGCTGTGCTGTGACAACTGGCTGGGCGCCATAGGAGCCTGCAAGGGGGCCCGCTGCCTGTGCTGCATAGGCAGCTGGCTGGGCGGCATAGGCTGCAGCAGTAGCTGGCTGAGCCACATAGGCAGCAGGCTGGGCAGAATAGGAAGCAGCTGGCTGGGCTGCATATGGGCCAGCCTGGGCATTGTAAGAGGCTGCCGTGGGCTGAGCATTATAGGAGGCCGCAGTAGGCTGGGTGTTATAGGAGGCTGCCTGGGCCCCATAGGCAAGTGAGGATGCTGCAGGGTGGGCCCCATAGGAAGCTGCCTGAGCCCCATAGGAGGTCAGGGAAGAAGCTGCCGACTGGGCATTATAAGAGGAGGCAGCAGCCCGCACACCATAGGAAGCTGGCTGATTACCATATGAGGCCAGGGAGGAGGCCTGTACCCCATAGGAGGTAAGAGAAGAGGCTGCAGCTGACTGGGCCCCATAAGAGGTAAGGGCCGAGGCTGAGGGCTGGGCACCTCCATAGGGACCGAGTGAGGAAGCTCCCCCAGGTTGAGAGCCAGGGCTAGCCAGTTGGGCCCGGTATGGGGCTCCCAGGGACACTGAAGGCTGTGCCCGGTAGGAGGCTGCCTGGGCCGTCATGGGCTGGGTCCGATAAGCGACACCCAAGGAAGCAGAGGGTTGGGCTCTGTAGGCCGCCCCTAGGGAAACTGAAGGCTGGGCTCGGTAAGTAGCTGGCTGGGCAGTCAGTGGGGTTACATAGGAAGCTCGAGGAGGTGAGCGGCGCAGGGGGCTGCGGTCACGGCCATAGGAGGGGAGGGCTGCCAGGGCCGCCCATCGAAGCCGGTGGTGCTGTTGCTGAAGGCCTGCTGATAATCAAAGGTGGCAGAAAAGCCACCAGTCCCAGGGAATGCAGTGTCGCCAGCCCCTGGCTTCTTGGCCTTTTCCCCAGGGGCCGCCAGGCCCGCTGGCCCCTTCTTCTGACCTTTGATGGAAAGCTCCACATTGATGCGCTTGCCCTTCACCTCCTTGCCGTTGAGCTGCTCGATGGCGGCTTTGGCGTCCGCTTCCTTTTCCATGTGAACAAACGCATAGTCTTTGACCACGTCACACTCGGTGACGGGGCCGTGGCGCTCGAAGAGGCTGCGCAGCTCCTGGCTCGTGCAGGCGGCCGACACGTTCCCCACGAAAATTTTCCAACTGTTGAGAGGCCGCGGACGCGACATCTCCACCACGAGGGCGCGCCCCGGCCGGAGTTCGTGGCCGTGCAGGGCCTCGATGGCGCGCAGCGCACCCGCGGCCTCGCGCACGTGCACGAAAGCGAACTGCTTCATGACGGCGCAGCTCATGACGGTACCGAAGCGCGAGAACAAGGCCGCGAGCTCCTCCGGAGTCGTGTCCGCCCCATCTACGTTCCCCACAAAGATCTTCATGGCGTCGCCGCCCCCGGCCAAGAGCTCAGACCCCTGCCTTTCCCTGAGCGACGAGAGAGATGTCCGCCCTGACGGCCGTCCTCCCCTGGAATTATATCCTTTATTCTTTTGTTTCTGTTGTCAATGACTTATTTCTTTCGAATAGCATAGCATTCTTCCAGTTAATTTTCATTTACCCAATACTAAGTGGGGGTGGGAAGGTGGGGAGGAGGGAGGTGGTCTATAGGGCTTTGTCCCACCAAGGTACTTTGTGGACTGGAAAAGCTGAAACCCACCGGACTAGATTACTCTTTCTGACTCTTTACTCCATTAGTCCGTACTGATCAGAGCTACATCGCATACTTCTGAATCGTTAGTGCCAACATTTAATTTAATTTTAATCTTTTGAATCTATTTCAATTTCACACAAAAGATTAACATTATAAGACCTGCCACAGATGTATTTTAAACTAATAATAAACTGATTGATTGTCTTAAGAAAAAATGTTGCTCAGCTTTTCCATCCGGTAAATGTTGGCTACTTGAGTAAGATACTTTTTTGGTGTCTGCAGTCCCTGGAGTCTTAGGCAGGAGTGCTTTTTTTCTCTCTCCAGGAAAAAGGATTCAAAAAGCAGGTGGTAATTGAAGGCTTTGGTTTACTGTTTTAATTTTAGAAATAATATGTTCATTGTAATGTTTACTGCACTTGATTTTTTATTTCACTTATCTGAAAGAATAATGCATGGATGGTATCACTTTTTACTACCTCTGAGGTAATGAACTGTTTTGAATATTTATATTTTTCCCCTTTAAAAATAATGAGTTCTACTATAACAAGTTACAGTTTGGAAATGAGATAAAAAGTGGTTTTTCTCTCGTGTACTTTCTCCCCACAAATGTGTGCACATATAAAAACTTAGTCTTTTAATAACGCAAAATTTTAAAACAATTTCAAATAGTTGTTAGTATAGTTCTCAAATAAAAATTGATCTGTGCTTCCTTGTTTTCATTTTCATGCTTACATTCATTTTGCTTGGTTTCTTCCTAAGGAATTTTGCATGATTTTTGGCTATAATTTTGGTTTGCAGTTGACTGTGACTTTTTCTTTGCTTTGTTGCCATTTTCTGATTCCTTTTTTTTTTCTTTCTGCTTCTTTTTTCTTTCCTTCCATTGCCATCCACAGCCAGGCTATATAAGAGATTTGGTAAGTTCACAGTATTTAAAAGTAGACACATACAGAGAATAACCTTACTACTCTTGTATCTACACTATTTTTTATGTGTATATTTGTATGTGTGATGTAAAAAAAAGTCTATAATTTTTTCTGGTTAATTAAAAATAAAAAAATGCTTTCTAGTTATTTAAATACTGAAAAACTGCCAACAAATATCTTCTGCTAGAAACATTCATTTCAGTAACTCATTCCATACTTAGATTTTGAAACCAAATTTATTCTTTAGAGAAACCATCATCTAGGACAGAATAATTATTTTTATGTCACATAAAAGCATCTTCATACTTTTACTTATAATAGACATCTCAAGTAGCAGCTCTGTCTCTTAATGTTTTTTTTTTATTTGCTATGGGGTAATATATGGAATTAAGCATTAGAAATTAATATTAGTTTTTTATCATGTCACTAATTAGTTCATATTCTTGTCATGCATATTTTGAACATAACAGTTCTTTCAAAGTAAATAACTAATAGTAAGGGTGATGTTTAATTATATGCAGATCACAGCAAGAATCCTGGAAGCTCATCAAAATGTAGCTCAGATGAGTCTTATTGAGGCCAAAATGCGATTTATTCAAGCTTGGCAGTCTTTACCAGAATTTGGCATCACACACTTTATTGCAAGGTTAGTGACTCTGCTAAGTACTACTATAAGCTTTAAAATTATAAATTTATCCTAAAAATATGAAGTCATCTAGCATGGACTCTCTCTTCTCTCTAATCCCACATCTGTAACCTCAACTTTAATATCGTCTCCCATTCTCTGTTTTCTGTTGTCTCTGAGGAAGGAGGTGCCTTTCTCCTTGCCAGGTTCAGACCTTCCATCAATTTGTGCTATTGATCCCATTTTCTCTATCATTCTCTTTTTGATTTCTGTTCTCTCCTTTTGCATTGGCTTCTTCCCTACTGCCAATAAATATATCTTTTTCAAACTTAAAAACTTTCATGTGATCCCAGAATCCACTCAAGGCATTGTCTTAGGTCCCACTTCCTTTTCATCTCCAAACTATTAGAAAACACTATCTATATTTGTTGCCTCCACTTCCTGACATTTCAGTTACTTTTCAACCCCTTGTAGTCTACCTGAACATTCAACTGAAACTTCCCTTTCTAAGGTAGCCAACACTCTTTTAAGTGGTAACTTTGATGACTTTCGCTTGGTTTTTATAAAACTTCTTTACTTCTCTGCAAGAGTTAACAAATGTTGACCACCTTCTCCCTGGGTTTTCATGACACTGCTCTCCTCTGGGTTTCCTGTATTTATGGCCACTCCTCACTCTCCTTTCTCTCTCTCCTTTTCCCTTTGCTCCCCATAACAGTCAGGTCCACAAACGTTTATTAAATGCTTAATATGTATCAGGCACAGTGCACAAAGAAATCCAAAGACCCAGATGTCCCAAGAAGTTCTAAAGGGGGTGAGACTTGAGAGAAGGAGATTGGTTAGATGCCTGTTGCATTATTGAAGGCTTCTGAGCCTGCTCCTCATGTAAGTGGAGAGAAGGGGACATATGCAGAAAATGACCTGCAGATAGTATTAACTTAACACATTAGCTATATGGGATGAGTGAGGGCAAGAATTCAAGGATGACACAAAGCCTGCAAGCCTGGGTAACTGGGAGGATTGTGGTGCTCTCAGCAGTAATAAGAAAGTTCAAAGGAGGTGACAGTTTGAAGATACTGGGTTCTGTTTTCCCTATTGAATTTGATGTGCCTACAGGATATTGAGTTTGAGATATCCAAAAAGAAGTTAGTGGTCTGACTTAGGAGAGACATTAGAGAAATGATGTTGAACCTATGGGAACTGATTCAGTGGCCAAGTGAAATAAAGGGAAAAGAGAAGGTTCAGGACAGAACCTTGAGGGGATGCTCATTGTTAGGAGATGTGATATGAGTGCCAGTAGAGCAAAGGAAGCAAGAAGGAGCAGACTGGTAGGAGAACCAGAAGCAGTACCACAAAAGCCAGAAGAGGAGAGAGCACTCGGGAGAAGAGGGGGAGCAACAGTTTCAAGAATGGCAGAGATTCAAGAAAGATAAGGAGTGAGAAAAGGTCATCAGATCTGATGGTTACAGGATCATTGGTTCTAGGAATTAGAACATCCATTTTTGGAAACATGCAAATAAAAATGACTAAAATGTCCTTACACTTTTACTCAGAGATTCCACTGCTAGGAGTATATCCCAGGGAAGTCACTGATGAAAAGAAAATTCCCATATACGCCAAAGTATTTATAGGAACATTTTTTTACCCTAGCAAAAAAACTGGAAACAGTAAAAGCTGATTAGTTGGGGAATGGCTAAACAAATTGTATTATATAAACATTAAAAAAATTTTAAAAAGCTGTGCTGTAAGAAACAAGGAATATGAGAGCCGCTCTTCAGATGTCTATGGCCTTGCTCTCCCTCTCCGTTCGCTCTTTGTAGTGGCCGCTCAGTGCGTTCAGCTCCCGAGATCCTGTGTATCCGCCTAGCCTCTCTGCATTTTGTGCAGCTCGTTGCTGGAGCTGACCATGGAGTGGCTGACCGTGAAAGCCTACCTGATAGGCAGAGAGGATTCAGCCTGGGAGATCGGCCACTTCACCATAGAGCCGCTCACTTGAAGGCCCAGGCCGCTGCAAGAGGCTGCTCCACCGCGTGGCCAAAGAATTCCCAGCACTGTGGCCCACTGGCTTCCAGGAGTACTACTGAGCTGAAGATGGGGACCTGATGGCCTTCTCCAGCCATGATGAGCTGAGCATGGCAATGCGCTACATTAAAGAGAAGAAGGAATGTAAGCAGGAACATCGGGAGCATGGTTCCCCCTGTGCCCAGGAGTTTCCCCCCAACATGATCTGTGATGGCTGCAATGGACCAGCGGTGGGTAGTCGATTCAAGTGTACCATCTGCCCTGACTACGACCTCTGCAGTACCTGTGAGCACAAAGGTCTTCACAAAGAGCATAACATGATTGTCTTTCAGAATCCCTTCTGAAATGGATTTCTCGCCAACACTAGCTCCAGAAAATGAGACATGGGCATTTCCCCCCACTTTGGGTGGATGCCAGGCTGGAGATTTATCGGTCCTCACTGCATGAATCAGAATGCTTCACGGGAAGCAGGACTCGGCAGAACAAGATGCTTCAGCTAGTAACAGTTCACAGCAGGATCCCAATGTCACCTTCCTGCATAATGTAGGTGAAAGTGTGACAGCTGCCCCTTAGTCCTCTGGGTGTTAATGTTGACATTGATGTAGAGCATGGTGGAAAAAGAAACAAGGTGACTCCATCCTTCTCTTAGCCCAACAGTGAAGGGAAGGGTAGCCCTCAGCCAAGCAGCAACTCATCCAGCCAGAGCCAAGAAAACGCCCAGAGTGCTGAAATGGAAATGGCGACCCTCTCTGAGCAAATGGAGGAGGTGATTGTGGAGTCTTCCATGCAGGTGGATGAGAACCCAATGTCCCAAGGACAGACAGACTGGTTCAGGAGAAGATGATGACTGGACTCACTTGTCTTCAAAAGAAGTAAATCCTTTCACAGGTGAACTTCAGTCCCTACAAATGGGGACTGAACAATCTGTTTGGTTCAAACTCCATGAACCATTCTCAAGAGGGGCCCACAGGGCTCAGAGAAGCTGCCTTATACCCACATCTTCCACCAGAAGCAGATCCATGTTTGATCGAATCCATCTCCCAGATGCTGTCCATGGGCTTCTCTGATGAGGGTGGCTGCCTCACCAGACTCCTGAGCACACAAAGAACTATGACATCGGGGCTGCTCTCGATGCCATCCAGTATTCCAAGCACCCAACTCATCCATAAGAGATTCCTGCTCTGAGAACTCCCTCTCACCTGCCATTTCTGTCCTGTAACGGCACTGACACGTCTTCATCTAAACTTCAATTTCAAACTCAATTTCTCAATGTAACTTAAGCTCATCTTTGTGAAAGTACTTAGTTCTATGTTCAGTGAATTTTGAAAACTGTACCAGTTCACTTTTTTGCTTGGGCCATTGTGAGCACCAGCATACCTACCTTTGACCATTGTGCCATTGTTTCAAGGGGGGAGGCAGGAAACAAACCATGAGGGCACCAGCTTACCTCGGGTATCCCTTCACCACTTTGAAGGAACAATTTTGTAATGAGGAGGGAGGAGGGCGTGAAAGCAAAGCCAAGGGTGAGCTTTCCTAGTGCTTTGTTTCCATGTTCCCTTAGCTCTGGTGTAAGAGAACTCGTGGTCATGTCAGTTGTCTTAAAATTAAGTGGTGTTAACTTTTCACCTCTGTAACCTTTCTGCAGTTAAACTAATGAAAAGCTAATGTTGCTTTCTTTTGATGGTAAAAATGGCCATATCCAATGCCATTCATTCAATAAACATTTATTCAGCCTTTAAAAAAAAAGAAACAAGGAATATGAATGAATACAAAGAATCAAGGAATTGATGCAGAGTGAAGTAAGCAGAGCCAAGAAAAGAATATATACAATGCAAATGGAAAGAATAACCAGAAAATAATCGAAAGGGAGTATTTCAAAATACCAAGTGTAATCATGACCCAAAAGAAATCAGAAAACTCCACTGGAGGGAGTTGAGGTCTATGGGTAGGAAACATTGCATATTTTTTATATTTTTATATATTTTGTAATTTTCAACATACTAATCTTTTTTTTCTCTTATTTTCTTTTTTAAAAAAATTCTGTTTGGGGCGGCTAGGTGGCGCAGTGAATAGAGCGCCGGCCCTGGAGTCAGAAGGACCTGAGTTCGGATCCGGCCTCAGACACTTAATCCGCACAAACAAAAACCTAGCCGTGTAACCTTGGGCAAGTTACTTAACCCCAATTGCCCTAAAGGGGCAGCTAGGTGGCGCAGTGAGTAAGAGAGCCGGCTTCGGAGTTTGGATGACCCGAGATCAGATCCGGCCTCAGAAAATGAGCACCCACGCATAAATAATGACTAGCCGTGTAACCTTGAGCAAGTTACTTAACCCCAATTGCTTAAAAAAAAAAAAAAATTCTGTTTTACAAGATGGCTCTGTGAGACAGGGAGGAGAAAAATATAGAGGAATATTTAGGTGAAATAAAAGCCAAATGATAACAAGAGATCATTGGCAACTTTGGAGAGAGAAGTTTCAATTGAACAGTGAGGCAAAAATCAGGATTGCTGAAGGATTAGAAGCAAGTAAGGGAGGAGAAAGTAGAGTATAGTATGGTTCACCTAGTGTAAGTAACCTTCTGAAGGAGTTCAGTTCTGAGAATGGTAGGAAAGATAATAGGATGATAGTTAGAGTGATGGCAGAATCATGGGAATTTTGTGTGGTTATACCAGTTTTCGATCTGGGTCCTTTTTTTTATCCACTCTCTCTGATCTCATCAGCTTCCTTGTATTCAACTATTATCTATACTTGTATCTAGCTTGTTTATACACATAGTTGTTTGCATATCTCCCCCATTGGATTTTGAGTTCCTCTAGGGTAAGAGTTGACCTTTACCTTTTTTTGTATCCCCAGCACTTAGTACAGTACTTGGCACACTCTAGACACTTTTAAAATATGTATTTAGGGGAGAAGCCAAGATGCTGGAGGAAAGGCAGGGACTCACTTGAGTTCTCCCCCAAAACCCCTCCAAACAAATTTAAATAATGCCTCAAAACAAATTCTGGAGTGGCAGAAACCAAAAAAGGACAGAGTGAATCGATTTTTTGTAGCCCAAGATAACTCAATAGATCAGCAGGAAAGGTCTTTTGCATCAGGGTTAGGGGAAGGGGGTTCAGTGTAGGCAGCACCTCAGCAAACCAGTAGTAGGCCTTGTTGGTAATTGAATCAATGGCCACAGTAGCAAGTTTCCAGACTTCTCAGACCATAGACAGGGCAAGGGTTACTGTAGACAACTGGTCAGAAGAGCCTCTTTGCTTGTACCGCAGGCAGAGATGCACAAAAATACAGGGAAGAGAAGAATGTCTTGAAAAGCAGAATTGGTCAAATGGATAAGGAGGTACAAAAGCTCACTGAAGAAATTAATCCCTTAGAAGTTAGAATTGGGCAATGATTGATGTGAGATATTAAGAAACAAACAAAAAAAAAAGAATGAAAAAATAGAATAAAATGTGAAATATCTCATTAGAAAAACAGTTGGCCTAGAAAACAGATCCAGGAGAGATAATTTAAGAATTATTGGACTACCTGAAAGCCATGAAAGAAAGAAAAAGAGTGTAGACATGATCTTTCAATAAATTATCAAGGAAAACTGCCCTGATATTCTAGACCCAGAGGGTAAAATAGAAATTGAAAAAACCCATAAATCATCTACCTCCTCAAAGAGATCCCAAAAGGAAAATTCCTAGTAATATTATAGCCAAATTCTAGCACTCCCAGGAGGAGAAAATATTAAAGCCAGAAAGAAATAATTCAGGTATTGTGGAATTACAATCAGTATAACACATGATTTAGCAGTTTCTACATTAAGGCATCAGAGGACTTGGAATATGATATTCTAGAGGACAAAGGAGATAGGATTACAGCCAAGAATCATCTATCCAGCAAAACTAAGTATCCTTCAAGGGAAAAAAATGGATGTTTACTGATGCAGGAGACTTTCAAGCTGAAAAGACCAGAGCCGGATGGAAACTCTAACTTTCAAATAAATATGAGACTCAAGACAAGCATAGATAAACAGGAAAGAGAAATTTTATAAGGGATTCCATAAGGTTAAATTTTTTATTTACATTCCTACATGGGAAGATGATACTTATAACTCCTAAAAACTTACTCATTGTTAGGACAGTTAGAAGTATATATAAACAGAGGACATAGGTGTGAATTGGATATGATGGGATAATTATATAAAAAATAAAATTAATTGGGAAGAAAAAGAAATGCACTGGGAGAAGGAAAAAAGAGGTCAAATGGGGTAAATTATCTGATATAAAAGAGCTTTTGCACTGGAAGGGAAGATGGGGAGCAGTTTGTCAACCTTGGTCTCATCAGAATTGGCTCAAAGAGGGAGTAATATACCACACTCGGGTCCAGAAATCTTTTACCCTACAGGAAAATAGAAGGGGAAGGGGATTACAGAAGGGGGTGGGTGCTGATAGAAAGGAGGGGAGGATTGGGGGAGGTGGTAGTCAGAAGCAAAATACTTTTGAGGATGGAATAAATGGGGATAGGATAGAGGGAAATAAGTAATAATCATAATTGTGAAAAAACTTAGAGTGTTTCATTTTATCAGCCTCATTTCTCATATATAGAGAGAATTAAGTCAAATTTATAGAGATTAGAGCCATTCCCCAATCGAAAAATGGTCAAAGAATGGGAACAAGCAGTTTTTACGCAAAGTAATCAGTAATATGAAGAGCTACTCAAAATCAATATTAATGAGAGAAATGCAAATTAAAACACTCCGAGCCATCATCCCACACCTATCAGATTGACTAATATGACAGAAAAGGAAGATGACAAATGTTGTAATGGATATGGAAAAATTAATACATTAATGCACTGTTAGTGAAGTGGTATACTGATTCAACCATTTGGAGAACAGTTTGGAACAGTGCTCAAACCTTGCATATCCTTTGGCCAAGCAATACCACTACTAGGTCTTTATCCAAAGATAAAAAATAAAAAGGAAAGGGACTTAAATGTACAAAAATATTTATAACAGCTCTTTTAATGGTGGCAAAAAATTGGAAATTGAGGGTATATCCATCAATTGGGGAACGACTGAACAAGTGATTGTATGTGATTGTGCTAGAACACTATTGTGATCTAAAAAATGAAAAGAGGATGGTTTCAGAAAAATCTAGAAAGACTTATATGAACAAAGTGACATGAGCAGAACCAGGAGAACATTGTATATGGTAATAGCAATATTATATGATGATCAGCTGTGAATGACTTAGCTATTCTCAGCAATATAATGAATGCTCTCCAACTCCAGAGAAAGAACTGGTGGGGTCTGAATGCAGATTGAAGCATACTTTTTCTTAACTTTTGTTTTTCTTGGGTTTTTTTGGTTTATGTTTTCTTTCACATGACTAACATCCAAATATGTTTTGTCTGACTGCAAATGTATAACCTACATCAAATTGTTCACATTCTCAATGGGGGTGGGAGGGTGGAAAAGGGAGGAAGGGAGAGGATTTGGAACTCAAAATCTTTAAAAAATATTTTTTACAAGTAATTGGGAAAATAAAGTATTAAATTTTTTAAAAATGTTTATTGATTAATCTACTCTCTTACTGATATCAGTTCCCGTGGGTTCAACTGTCATTTCTATACAGTTGACTACCAAGTTTATGCACATAGCTTCCTCCTGACTTCTAGACCCACGTCACCAACTGACAGCTAGACATCTCAGAATGCCCAGATTTCTCCCCAAACCTCCCCCTAACTTTCCTGTTTGCATTGAGGACAAGGGACCATTTGTTTTGGAGGGGTTTTTGTCTTAGCATCCCCATCAGCTAGCACAGTGCCTGACACATAGAATGTACTTAATAAATGCTTATTAAATTGAATTATATCTCTTCTATAAATCATGGTATCAGGAAATTTAACTAAAATGATGTTCCTGCTTAGGGTACATACCATGATTAATAATAAATCTTTTGCAGAGTGTATATATATACAGTAGAAATTCACCAATTCAATGGGATTTATGCTTTACTCCTACAAAAATAAAATGTATACTTCAAAGTTATTAAATTAGTAACATGTCCACCTATTTAATCCCACTGAGTAACCGAAAATAAGATATTTTATATGAGTATCTTCGGCTCATATAAATGAATGTTATAGATTTCAAGGAGGCAAGAAAGAAGAACTGATTGGCATCGCCTATAATAGACTGATCAGGATGGATGCCAGCACTGGCGATGCAATTAAAACATGGAGATTCAGCAACATGAAACAGTGGAATGTGAACTGGGAAATAAAAATGGTAAGGAACTTTTTTCTTATCTATGTAGCCCTTTTACAAGAAAGTGGAGTAAAATATATGATTGTTAAAGACATCACTGTTACTGCAATGTCCTTAAGTGTAGAAACCTCAGTTCTTTTTTATTATAAAGGAAAAAGCAAGGTGATATTGTTCAAGACTAAGGAACTCTGTTCATCTTTAAATGTTAATGCACTCCAGTGTCAAATGATACCAAAGACAGAAAGGCCTAAGTTCAAGTTCTGCAATACCCTGGCTCTGTAACCCTGAGCAAGTCATTTAACCTCTCTGTACTATATAGGCCAAATTTATGAAACATGCAACTCATAGGCTTGATGAGCCCCTAATACTCCTGAGTGTGGTCCAAACCAAATTAAAATGTAATGGGGAAATATTTAACAAAATAAAAATGCCATAAAAATGTAGATAATATTGCACTAAAACTGTTAACATACACCCTACAGGGATCCATATTTATGGATTAGTGCCCCCCTCTTGGGTTTGACACTACAGCCCCAGATGATTATAAGAAAATAAGCTGAAGAGAAGGTACCAAACTGTGTTGGTAGAGGGAGTCTCCTCACCTAGGATTCTTACAGCAGTGAGGTCACAAGTCCAGGTCCACTTCCTCTTCCTGTCAGTTTTAATGGATAAAGAGAACCATTATAACCACTGTACTCCGAATCATTTGATATTGGGGTCGATTGGTATTTTAAAATTAACAGAGTTCATAAGTCTTTAATGATGTCTATTTTAGAGATATATTCAAGTTATGTAAAAACAATTTGAAAAACTTGCTTCAGAGTAGTAGTATCCTTTAGTGTCACATTATGATTTTTTTAATAAATCCTTAGCAATGCCATTCTATAGTTCTCATTTCTAGGATATTAAAGTTTCTGACACCCAAAGGTTAAATTTCTAAAGCAAATGTCAAATGAAACACAGGAAGTAGATTTTCTCCCAAGACTTCAAGAGACTTTCTCATTAATTGAATCATCAGATTAGATTCAGAGACTGGGAAAGCTGTAACTTAATGACCTAAATGTTTTTGCTTTCATTTTCTTTCTAGAACATGAAAAGATTGAACAGAGAGGAGCAAGATTTATTTACTGAACAGTAACCTATATGACTGAAAGGCATTATTAGTTTAGAAAATTGTTTAAAATAGCAAATGTTTTGAGTACCTAACTTTGTAAATATTTAATATAAATTTTCTTAGCTTCAGCCAAATACAGCTGTCTAACATGGATGTGACACTATAGTCAAGACAGACTAGGAAGGATAAACTAAGATGCTGCGAGAATTAATGGAGAATCCCATTAATAGAAGTTACTTGAGTACCACAAAGCTGTTTAAACCTGTTTTACCTTTTGTTCTAGGTTACAGTAGAATTTGCTGATGAAGTTCGATTGTCTTTCATTTGTACTGAGGTGGATTGTAAAGTTGTTCATGAGTTCATTGGAGGCTACATATTCCTCTCAACACGTGCCAAAGACCAAAATGAAAGTTTAGATGAAGA
The DNA here is from genome assembly GCA_011680675.1 of Gymnobelideus leadbeateri. NCBI lineage: Eukaryota > Metazoa > Chordata > Mammalia > Diprotodontia > Petauridae > Gymnobelideus > Gymnobelideus leadbeateri. The sequence continues at coordinate 751,968 of WOXC01005531.1, forward strand.
GATGTTCTACAAACTTACAAGTGGTTGGGTGTGAGTTGGATGTATTGTATAATGAAACCTCATAGCCATTATCAATATTTAACTTTAAAAGCTGTTATTTGAAATATGCTGCTTAATAAAGTAAGCTTGAAATGTATCTCTTATCATGAAAAAAATTTTAACCTTATCAGATTAATTATCAAAAGTTAATATGTACATGAAAGGGCACATCCATTAATCTGGAATCATGATACTATATGTGGACAACAGCATGTGACAAACAGTGCTTATAGCTATAAAACTCAAGGTGATGAGCAGATCAGAAATTTTAAATTTGATCAATTTAAGCTAGCCAGATTGTAAGAAATACAAACCATTTACTATAATGCCATCCGGGCTTAAACCATATGAAGACTATTTATCATGTTTAACTCATGTGTTTCACTGTATATGTAAATGTGGCCTCATATTTAGAAGTAGCGTGTTTTAGACTTTATTTTATCGCTACCTAAATGGCCTGAAATTTTGGAAGAGTCATTATATTTGAACTTGAAGGATGATAATGCTAACTCTGTTACACCTATTTTTATCTCTCTTAACCTTTTCCATTCTTTTGTGTTTTCATTTTTACTCTTACACCATATTGTATGAAATACTTGCAGTATTCACCAGCATATTCACTATCTGCCTAAAATACTTGCAACTTTTGCATTATAATATGAAGTAAAGGTCTATGAAGTATGCATTTTGTATAACTAATGTACAAACACAAATTTTATAATATTGTACAGTTTTTTTTAAAACTAGTATCACAGATCAGCCAGGGAAAATGGCTTAGATTTAAACTATCACCATTAATTATATGCTTTTAAAACTGTGTATATCAATTTGGTAGAAACTGATTATAACAATGCATTTTTATCTCTGCTAAATTAAGTATGATTTTGTTATAACTAGTGATGATTATGCCACAGTGTCCTTCACTCTGATGTTAGAACTTGACGTTTCTAGCCTGTTGCACTCTTGCAGTCTGCGTTGCTAATTACAGAATTCCAAATCCCACATAAACCGGAAAAGAGCCAAGAAGTGGATTACCAGTATCGTTTAACATCCTATCATTTAAAACCTGTATAAATGCATTTTATTTTAAATAAAAGCAAACTCTTTCATCTAACATTGGTTTTCTATTGTTATATTTCCTAAAAATGAACTTTTACCTCTTCTAAAGAAGAATATCTGGTTGTTAGTATTACCTTTTGCTTTGGTGGCAGTTTGTCACCAAAATTTCAGGATGTCATGGCAAAAGTATTCCTTTGTTAAGAACGCAACCGCTTGGCCTGAGAATCTATTATTATTTCATTTATTAAAAATAAACTTTAACAAAAATATCAGATATCAGTCACCACAAAGCAATAGTCACTAATATAAATTCTATCAATGTAAATGAATAGCCAAGTAGCGACACTCTTTTTTCCCTGTAATACTTGGAGCTTCGTTTTTTTTTTTTTCATTAATGTTTAAAAGAAAGGGAATAGCTAAAGGAAAAGATCATCTTACTTAGCTTTAAGCTTGTAATATGCTTATAAGCATATAACCAAGGTTCAACTCTAGACATCTTGGACTCTTCTGATTCCTTCATGCTTTCTGATCTTGATTCTTCCTTTGCATTGTTTCTCTTCTTCCTTTCTTTTGTATTTCATATTTTATTTATACTTTCATAATTCAGGTCCTTATTACTTCATGCCTTCATCATTCTGCTATTGCAGAATACCCTATTAAGGTGTCTACTGCATAATCTTTTAACTGATTTCCTTGCTTTTCGATTTTTAGATACTTATTTGTTCTCTCTCCTTGACAATAGTCTTTATTTAGCCCAAGACATAGCCATTACCCATAAAAAAATCATCAGATGTTTATGGGATAATCTAATATATATGCTGTTTAAACATCTGTAGTGAGTTTCAATTCCTTACATAATTAATTATGGCATTTAAGACTCTCCATAGTCTGACCACAGGAACATCCATCTTTGTCTCTCCATTGCTTTGTATGTATACCCTACATCCTAGCAAATTTGAACTACTTGCTCTTCCCCAAATACTCATTTCTACATCCATGACTTTGTCAGCCCCTCTCCCTACCATATTATTGAAATTCTAACTATTTTTTAGGATCAGGATCACATGCCACCTTCTCTGTAATGCCATCTCAAACAGAAGTGTTCTTTCCATCATATCGCATATCTCTACCATTTATTTCATACTCCTAATATTGTTAGTTATTTGCACATATTTTTCTTTTCCAAGAGAGAAAATACAGCATACTAGACAGTCAGCCTTAGAGCCTGAAAAACATCCGTTTGAATTCAGCTTCTGATACATC
>WOXC01005532.1:0-19957 GCA_011680675.1 Gymnobelideus leadbeateri
TGCCAGTCCCTGTGCTAAGCACCAGAGACACAAAGAAAAACAACAGATAGTCCCTTCTCTCCCAGGAGTTCACAGTCTAATGGGCTGTGGCTTTCATGGCTTCTTGCTGAAGGAGAGATTTGAGCTGAGCCTTAAAAGAATCTTCAGAAGGGAAGAGAGGAGATGGATATTATGGAGGGAGAACATTCCAGGCCTGGGGTCAGCCAGTAAAAATGCCTGGAGTCTGGAGGGGGTCAGGGTCAGTGAATGGCTGAATGAGAAATGTGGAACCTCCATTCCAAGGGGCCAGAGGCCCAGGAGGATACCATCTCTGCTCTGTCCTCTTTGTAGTCATGGTCGGATGGGAACAGTTCATCAGCTTCTGGATTTCTCCCCAGCCCTGCCTCCCTCTGGGGCCTCTGGTGCTCCTCCTCTGGACACTTCTCTGATGCTGGGTCTTTTACCTCCTCCTGGGCTCCCACCATGCACTGCTCTGCACCTTTATCCTGGGGACACCAAACACAAGACCCCACTTTGTAGGCAGACAGTCTCATGGGGAGAAGAGCATAATTCTAGAAAGTCAGGGGTGAAGGCAGGTCTTTCTTTTTTCTCATCAGACTTGGGATTTCTCTGGTTTAGGCAGCTCCATGCAAAGGCACTCCCTCTCCCACCACAGTCAGCACCTCTGTGCAGCCAGCAGTACAGGCCCCAGGCATGACCCTGAAAGTTAACGCAGTGAAAGCTTCAGGTCAGCAGTTGACCTCACATTTAAGGTTCTTAGCCACAAAGGAAAGCTCACTGTTCTTGGTCCTTGTTCTCAAAGAGGACCATGACATCAGGGAAGTGATGCCAGGACATGCAAGTGAATTGGATTTAAGTGAGGGAGGGCTGTGCAGTCACCAGCCTCACCTTCACCTCTGGAGCCATCTGGGTCCAGTGGCCAGATATGGATCAGGAAGAGGGGAGCTGGCCCAGGATGCGATGGGGATCCTGGGCCTTTTCAAGCAAAGGACTCACTTTAACTGAGGCCGTGTCCATTGTGTGAGTGAGGTTTAATAAGAAATGAGACAGAGGGGCGGCTAGGTGGCGCAGTGAATAGAGCGCCGGCCCTGGAATCAGAAGGACCTGAGTTCGGAGCCGGCCTCTGACACTTAATCCATACAAACAAAAAAACCTAGCCGTGTAACCTTGGGCAAGTTACTTAACCCCAATTGCCCTAAAGGGGCAGCTAGGTGGCGCAGTGAGTAAGAGCTCCAGCCTCGGAGTTTGGATGACCCGAGATCAGATCCGGCCTCAGAAAATGAGCACCCACGCATAAATAATGACTAGCCGTGTAACCTTGAGCAAGTTACTTAACCCCAATTGCTTTAAAAAAAAAAAAAGAAATGAGACAGAGAATGGCTGCTTTTTAACTGGATGTAGAAGAGAGGATGCTCAGGGTTTCTAGCAGAAAGGGAAACAATTGCTATTCACATTCATTCTGAGCAAGTTGGGGGGGGTGGTGGGGAACAAACTTGGACCAAACAAGGATTGGCCTGGGGCCTCTTATAGGCCAGTCAGTGGGAGCCAGAGTGACTTGGGTGAAAGCTGGTCTTTAAGAGAAAAGGGAGCTTAAACATGTGCATTCTCTCTGGGTGGAGTGCTGGCAGGTAAGGGCGTGGTGCCCTCTGTGGACAGAGGAAAGGCAGGAAGGCCTGGTCAGCAGCTTGCCCACCTGGCCAGTCCCAGCCTGGTCCCCAGTGGGCAGCCCCTTTTCTACCCACAGACATTGCAGTTTGTCCTTCTTTCTCAAAGAGAACAAAAAAAAAATGAAAGCAGGCTTTTCCCAGTAGTCTTCTCATCAGCTCATCTCTGAACATACCAGAGCTAGCCAATGCACTTTGTTGTCAGGCCTAAGGCAATGGAAAGAATGCCAGGTTCAGGTCCCCACTGTCCTCAGCCCAGAACTCAGCATCCTCAGAGGAGGGCCAGACTAAAGCAAGGCTGCTGACCCTGGACTTGGATGGGCAAATGTTTCTAATTGTATGTCAGCCTGCTTGGTTTCCTTTGCAGGCCTGTGCATTTTAGGCATCATTCTGAGAAGAGTTCCTGCTTCTTCGGCCAGACTGCCAAAGTGGGCCATGACACAGTCAAGGTCAAACTGCTGGCCAATGATCCCCAAGGTTCCACCTGGCTCTGAGTCTAATCCTATAATCCAGTGACATGTCCCAGGTCACAAAGCTAAACCCACGACCTCTCTTCCCCTCCAGAAGGCCATGCTGCCTCTGCCCCGATGGACCTCCTCCTCCCTGGGCTCCATTAGCTGCTTATGGAGTGGCCTCTCCTGGCTCTGTCATGTGGGGCTTTGGGCTAAGCTCCTGGGGCATTGTGGGTCTTGTTTTAGGAGGCTCACTGATATTTTTGATATCACACAGGGTTTGATGCAATCCATACCAGGTCATCTCCTAATGGGCATTTGGAAGACCATTCCAGCTTCTCTGTTCTTAGAGCACCTCTTCCATTTTCACCCTGCTTTAGGCCTCCTCTAGGGTAATAGCAGACACCACTGGCAAATGTGTGTTTCCCTCTAGAGGCAGCTAGCTGGTACAGTGGATGCAGCACTGGGCCTGGAGTCAGGAAGGCCTGAGTTCAAATCTGGCCCGTGTGACCCTGAAAAGTCACTTAGATTTTGTCTGCCTTGGTTCCCTCATCTATAAAATGGGGGTATCAATTGCTCCTACCTTGAAGGCTTGTTGTAAGGGACCGTGATTGTGAACCTTAGAGCAGGGCCCAGCATGGTGTAGGTGCTGTCTGAACTCTGGACATCATCATCATCATTAATCATAGAACAAAGTTGTCTGTTTAATTTTTTAAAGAATTGTATATGGGGCAGAAATAGTGCCTGGCAGGAATCTCCAGCTACTTGGGGAGTTTGGTGGCCCCTCTAATTATTCAATCCTGCTGCTCTAACCTGTATGATCACACGTTGCAGCACACTGTTCAGGATGTCTGGTTAGGGTCTCGTGATTCTCTTGAAATGGAAACTCAACACCCTGAAGGCTGATGCTTCAGGAAACAGTTTATTAAATGGGGAGATTTGGGGAAGGGAGTAAAGGGGGCCTGGGCAAGACATCTGGACATAGCCAGGAGCTTTAGGAGAAAAGAATACATTAAAGAAAATAACAACAAAGTTTTGCTTTGCTTTGCTTCCTAATCCTGGGGGATTCTGGATCTAGAATACAAATAACTGGAGTTGTCCTTGGGTGAAGTGATCTGCCCAGGGTCACACAGCTTGGAAGCTTCTGAGGCTGGATTTTAAATTCAGGTCTTCCTGACTCCAGATTAGATACATTGTGCCACCTGGTCTTCCCTGTGGACAAGAATTCAGGTTCTTCTAATAATTACTTATCACATATACCTTAGGTTACCATTGTGGTGTTCTTGCAAGCCTCCAGAGTGAGACAGAGTTGGCTTTTCTGGGTCATATTGAGCTTGAGACCTTTAGCTGGGGATCTCACACTTTATTGCCCACCTCAGTCAGCAAGGCAGAGAGGTAGGTAGTACAGGCTTATGAAAATTACTGTTCCAAATTAATGTTTTATTTTTTATAATCTTCTGTTCTTTACAACATAATTCAAGCTTTCCAGATTTTCCCTTTGCTGGGAGCCGAAAAGTGTTCTGTGGAAGGCACCTGTGATGGTGGCAGATGGTGACAGTGCTTTTTTTACAAGCACCATCTTTGTTGTAATTTCCCTTGACTCTTATCCCTTTTTCTATGGGTGAGGCCAATCTCATCATCAGGGGGTCAGTGCAGGTTGCTGGCCCTAGAGACCCTTGGATATTTCTCCCATTTGGGGCAGCTCTCCCATCCTCTTGATTGATACCAAGCCCTTTAAGAACAGATATAGCTTGCTGGTCTAAATGCTCCCACATTTTTTCCCTCTAAGTACGTATACATGACTGTTAACCTAACAGTATTCCTAAGGGGCTAACCTGTTATAATAAACATCATCTTAATGTAATGCAACGTAACTATTAGCTTGTTATGGAATACAGTTGTAGCATCAATGCCTAATGTGGCATATATGTTAACTTGAAACCTATTCAACATTGGTTTGAAAATGCAGTGACACCCTCTTAAACAAGTCTTCCAAATCATCCAGTGATGGCTCCAGAGGAGGGGTACTTAGCTGAAGCCTCTCGGGAGGTGTAGCAGCAAGCACCCCAGCAGACCCAGGGTGGCTGCCAACACAAGTTCTTAGATCTGCTTTTCTAAAGGAAAGCAACTCAAAATGGGTTAGCAATCTTGCTTTGATCAAACATATCATTACCTAGTTGAGGGGGAAAAGGTCAGCACCCCAAACTTCAGAGAATACAGAGGTTACAAGCAGACAAAAAAATACAGAGAAACAGATCAGCAGACATGCTTCCAAACTGTTTGACCATTACATCCATACCTAGTCACAGTTACCAGAGAGAGAGACACCAACATCTGGGTTTTCAAAGCCGAGGGCTCAATGGCTGCCAGAGTCTCATCTAGTCAAATCACCCAACACTTCTCAAACTGAGCCCCAAAACAAAGCCTCACCTCAGGGTATATATAGCCTTCTCCCGGACCAGAGAATGTCATAACCCTCTTGACCCACTGTCCAATCACAAAGCAACCAGGTGTGAGCATTCCTGAAAAACAAGCCTCTTGCCACAGGTTCCGTGTGACCACATTCAGCCTATTAGGAGCCAGAGTATATTTTCAAATCAAGGAAGGTTCTCAGAGTCACTTAAGCCTATCAAAGGGCCTAGGGATGGGGAAGATCTTAAATTCCCATTGCCATAACAGGAGGCCAGGGATGTGTAAGAGCAGTCTTGAACTTGAGGTCAGGCCTGGGAGTTAGATGGCCCAGTTCACTTGAGCTCTAGGACCTTCTTTGGATTGAGTTTTCTTAATTAAAAGGGAGGTAGTGTGGGCTAGTGAGCAGAGCCCTGATCCCAGAGCCAAGAAGACTTACTGGCTGTGTGGCCCTGGAGAAGTCACTCTCTAAGAATATCATCCGAAGAGAAGGCAGTGCCCTGTATTGGAAGAGGGAATTTCCTGAACCAGGAGTCACCTCTAACAGTGAAATTACGGGTCCAATCTCTAAGCCCCTCCCTAAAATGAGCACTTATACTACCTGTCTTACAGAGTTACTGTTAGGCTAGAACTTGGTAGATCAAGAAACCCAGTACACATGTATAAAAAGTCACAGGGTCAGTATTCACTAAATCCTTAACTTGAGCAATCTGAGACCTGAACCTTATGAGAACCACTGCCTGTCATTCCTCCTAGGTCCCTGTGAAGGAGGGGCCCTTGGCAAGTGCACATGTATGTGCTGTTTCAGGAATCAGTGACCTTCAAGGTTGTGGCTATAGACTTCTCCTGGGAGGAGTGGGGGCAGCTGGGCCCTTCTCAGAAGGAGCTTTGCTGGGAGGTGATGCTGGAGAACTATAGGAACCTGGTTGGCCTGGGTGAGGACAGCTCCTCCCCTCCTCCCGCTGCCTCAGGATCTCCTCATTTGCTTTCAAACAGTGAATGTTTCAAGATATCTGGCATATTTGGCATATATGCAGCTGGAAATTAGTAGCTCCTGTTGTCCCTAAATTGTTCCATCAGATTCTGGATTTTGCCTTAAGGTCCAGTGCAAGTGCATGCAGACATTATAGGGCTTACTATTTTCCACAGGGGGTTGGTCAATTGAAACAATTTTTGTTCTGAGTCCAAACTGACTTTGTGACTCATTTCCTTCCCCCTCCCCACCACATAATACAGAACAAGCTTTAGACATTCATTCTATTATATCATCCAAAGGGCCTTTTTTTTTTAACATTCTCCTCTCCCCTCCTCCCCCAATCTGCACGTTTCCAAAGACGGAGGTTAAGCTTGACACTGAGTGGGCTCTTCATTCCCAGCACTTTCCCATTTCCCATGAGCAGGACTTGTAGTTTCCAAACCAGATGTGATCTACCAGCTGGAAGGAGGGGATGCTCTGTGGAAGCTAGAGAAAGATGTCCCAGCAAATACCTGGCCAGGTGAGTGATGGAGAACCAGGCTGATGAATGATGGTGAACCCCAGGTCCCCTGGTGTCAAAGGAAGGCACCTTCCAAATGCTAGACAGGGGAAGAGGTGTGTTCTGCTCTGACAATCCTTCAGATACTTAAAGAGCTAAAATGTCAGCCCTGGTGGTCTCTTTTCCAAGCTAAATGCCCCCGCTCTCTTCGCCCAATCTTCCTATGATGTGTGATCCGTCACCATTGCAGGTACCTTCCACAGGACACTTTTTGGCTCATCCATGTCCCTCCCAAAAGGCAGAACCCAAACTGAACACAGTACTGCAGGTGTGGTCTGATGAGAGTAGAGCATACTGGTGCTGTCACCCCTCAAGGTCAGAAGGCTACGACTCTCTTAACACAGCCTGCGGCTGCTGTAGGACCCTATGTAGCAGCAAGCACCCCAACATCCCCAGGGTGACTGCCAACACAGGTTCTTAGATCTGCTTTTCAAAAGGAAAGCAACTCAAAATGGGTTAACAAGCTTACTTTAATCAAACAAACATACATTACCTAGTTCAGGGGAAAAAGGTCAGCACCCCGAACTTCAGAGTTACAGAACTTACAGTCAAACAGACAGGCTTCCAAACTGTCCCAACATTACATGCATCAATACCAAATCAGTTACCAGAGAGGGAAGCATCAACATCTGGGTTTTCAAAGCCGGGGGCTCTCAACAACGGCTTCCCAGAGTCTCATCTGGTCAAATCACACAACACTTCTCAAACTGAGCCCCAAAGCAAAGCCTCTCCTCAGGGCTTATATAGCCTTCTCTTGGCTCAGAGAATGTAACAACCTCCTTGACCCACTGCCCAATCACAAAGTATCAAGGCGTGGGCTTTCCTGAAAAACAAGCCTCCCACCTCAGGCTCCAGGTGCACTTAAGCTAGGGGCAGGGAAGATCTTTAAATCTGCATTTCCATTACATTCGGCCCCAAGATCTTTCTTGCCCATAGCATACACAATTTACATTTGAATCAGCACTAAAACATCTCTTAGGTCACATTTTCAAGGTACATCTAAAGTTACCAAAGTGGCCACTGGGTCTTAAACAAAGTACATTGCATTTTCACATCAATTCACAAAATACAAAGCATTATCACATAAAGTTCCCTTGGGAGGAGGGGGGGGGTGTCCTTCCCCTCGAACTGCTCCAGCCCTGCTTCCAAGTCCAGAGAGGGAGCAGGGCAACAAAACCAAAGTGGGGTCCTTGGGGTCCATGGCACTTCACCCCACCCACCACAGTCACAAGTCCATCCCCCCTGGGTCCCAAACTGTGGGATGCAGCAAGGAAACACATTCAGTGCCCCTGCTTTGCCACACAGTCCTTATCTTGTCCTGTGGCTGAACTCCAAACTCCTGGGTTCCTTCTCCTCCAGCAGAAGGCAGCAGCTCCAGGCTTCTCCACAGGTCTCCATGCAGGCAGCTCACCATTCCTGCTCTCAGCTCAGTGAAGTCAGCATGCAGGTCTTTCTCTCCTGCTCCATGGCTCCACAGAATCACAGCTACCACAACTGGGAAACAAACAATTATCCCAGCCCCCATACTTTCCTTTTACTCAGCAGATCCCATCCTCGTCGCCATTTTGTAGCAGCAAGCACCCCAATATCCCCAGGGTAGCTGCCAATATAGGTTCTTAGATCTGCTTTTCAAAAGGAAAGCAACTCAAAATGGGTTAACAAGCTTACTTTAATCAAACAAACACACATTACCTAGTTCAGGGGAAAAAGGTCAGCACCCCGAACTTCAGAGTTACAGCACTTACAGATCAAACAGACAGGCTTCCAAACTGTCCCAACATTACATGCATCAATACCAAATCAGTTACCAGAGAGGGAAGCATCAACATCTGGGTTTTCAAAGCCGGGGGGCTCTCAACAACGGCTTCCCAGAGTCTCATCTGGTCAAATCACACAACACTTCTCAAACTGAGCCCCAAAGCAAAGCCTCTCCTCAGGGCTTATATAGCCTTCTCTTGGCTCAGAGAATGTAACAACCTCTTTGACCCACTGCCCAATCACAAAGTATCAAGGCGTGGGCTTTCCTGAAAAACAAGCCTCCCACCTCAGGCTCCAGGTGCACTTAAGCTAGGGGCAGGGAAGATCTTTAAATCTGCATTTCCATTACACCCTACTAAGCTGATCTTCAGAGCCACTAAATCTCCCAGACCTTTATTTAGACAAACTCTCTGACCACGCTTCCCTCACCTTGTACTTAAGTAGATTATTTGAATCCAAACACAAGACTTGGCTATTCCTTTTACATTAATTCACCTTCTGGTTTTCTTGCCTGTGAAGATCCTTTGCATGCTTATTCTCATCCTTCACTGTCTTGTTTTCACCTCAGCAAATAATTTTCCATACATTTCTCCATTTTTTTGTCCCTCCTACCTCAGAGAAGGAAGCCCCCTTAGCAGGGAATCAGAATTCTTGAACCTAGGGCAGGTCTTCTTGGCTCTGATGAAATCACAGTTCTTTTTCTACTTGTTGAATGGATAGGAATTTTTCTCCTCCCCTGAAATAGGCTATCTATATTATCCCACTTCATCTAAGTTTTTTTTTTTTTAATTTGAAAAATACATGTAATTAACTATGTATGCCTCATGGCTCTAATTTTGTTTTCATGATGCAAGATCCTTTGCACACTTCCTCTTTTGTCTTTCTAAGCTTTATCTCATCTGCATATTCTTTTCTTTTCATCCACATCACTGATAAAAATGTGGAGGAGCATAGGCCATGCACATCCCAGAGTAACCTAATAGAAAATTTCCAAACTGATATCACATCATTGACAACTCCTGTTTTTGTCTGACCATTTCACTAATTCTGTGTTTGCCTTGCCGCTTTCGTCTAGCTAAGATCTCTCCATCTTTTCCTCCAGAACAAATCTTGTGAACTGTTGTTCTGAAATCTAGGCAAAACATACATTGGAGAGGCAGCATAGTGCAGGGTGAAAACAATGGATTTCAAGTTATCAGACTGGAGTTCAGACCCCAGAGCAACTCTTTACTATCTCTGTGACAGGGGAAGCAAGTTATCGAACCTCCCTTGTACTCAACTTTCTCATCTGTACAATAATGGTGCTGGACTGGATGGACTCCAGTATCTCTTACTCCCTTTGCTGGACCTCTCCACTCTCTAATCTATCCTCTTCATAGCTGCCAGAATCATCTTCCTAATGTACAAGTCTGACCATGTCACTCCCCTGCTTTTCTTGATCTCCAGGATGTCCGTACTTTTCACCTCTTGAAATTACTTTTACTTTAATTTTACTTGTCTTATATGTAAATCTTCTATTCCTCAGTAGCATATAAGCTCCAGGAGGACAGACATTGTTTCATTTCATTTGCATTCTCATCACCTGCTGAAACGATAATACCACATGATAGATGCTTAGCAAGAGAATCAAGTCTGCTCCCCTTTGTAGACAAATCAATCTGAATTTAGCAGAAAGAGCACTGCATTGATCAGCAGTGTGAACATGAGCCAGTCACTAAATTACTCCGAGGCTTTTCCCATTTGGAAAAGTGACCTCTTTCACTGACAAAACTTTAAGAATCCGTGCAAAAGTTTCTAAAGAATTAGAAGTGACTGCAAAAAGTGAAGTGTTACTTCTCCCTTTTAAAATCTGAGAGGAGTTTTTCCAGATGAAGGAGCTAGGAGTGCTAAGCAAAGGAATGCTTATGTTTTGAAAAATTTCTTCAGATTGGAAGACTGGACCTGAAACCAAACATTCAGATCCTATTGTGTCATCACAGAAAATTCTCACAAGAAATGATCTGTGTGTCACCACGTTGAGAAACTGTGATGCCACTTTCTGCAGACAGCAGAGCAATAAGGAGGAATATTCTATGCAAGAACAGACCAGCAAGAGGAAAATTTCCAATAAAGTGAGAGGTCATGAGTGTAACCAATATGGCAGAATCTTCAATATAGGTCCAGTGCTTTTACCAGAAGAGAGAATATCTATAAGAAAGAGGGCTCATCCATGTGAGGTATGCAGGAAGTTTCAGAATGCATTCAGACTCAAGTAAATGTAATAGAATCTGCTCAAAGAAAATACTTTCTAATTATGATGAAAGTAGGAAATCCTTCAATTGTAATTCAGATACTTGACTATCACAGAATACAGACTGGAGAAAAAACTTGTAAATATAATAAATATTGGAAAATCTTTGACCAGAGATCATCTGCTGTTTCTCTTCAGACAATCCATAGTGGGGAGCAATCCCAGAAATGTAATAAAAGTATGAGAATTCATACTGAAGGGAAGAAGCTTTATGAATGTAATAAATGTGGCAAGGCTTTCTGCTGAAGCACTTTGAGTCTTAAGAATGTAATAGGGATCTCACTTTGAGAAGAGTTGTGTGATTTGACCAGATGAGACTCTGGGCAGCTGTTGAGCCCCTTGGGCTTTGAAAACCCAGATTTTGGTGCTTCCCTCTCTGGTAACTGACTAGGTATGTATGTAATGATCAGACAGCTGGAAGCCTGTCTGCTGATCTGTCTGCTTATGACTTCTGTTTGTATTCTGTTTATATTCTCTGAAGTTCAGGGTGCTGACTTTTTCCCCTGAACTAGGTAAATGATATATTTGATCGATTAAAGTAAGTTTGTTAACCCATTTTGAGTTGCTTTTCTTTAGAAAAGCAGATCTAAGAACCTGTGTTGACCGTCACCCTGGGGATGCTGGGGTGCTTGCTGCTACAAATGGCGTTGTGAACAGGATCTACAAACTAAAAGGAAAGTATGGGGGCTGGGATAATTGTTTGTTTCCCAGTTGTGGTAGCTGTGACTCTGTGGAGCCATGGACCAGGAGAGAATGGCCTGCATGCTGACTTCACTGAGCTGAGAGCAGGAATGGTGAGCTGCCTGCATCAGGACTGGGACATAACCCAGGAGTGGCTGCCTTCTGCTGGAGGAGAAGGAACCCAGGAGCTCAGAATTCACCCACAGCACAAGATAAGGACTGTGCAGCAAGAAACAAAGATAAAGTCATCTTCCAGCCTTCCCAGGAAAAACTCCAGGAAGGACAAAACAGACCAAATTCCGACGGGATCCTTGAGTTCACTAAAGAGCTACTTGGTGAATTCCCTCCAGAACTGAACCAGGCTGGGCAAATGCAGAGCTCCACTTCAGACACTGGCCACACACGACTGGCAGCATGAAGAAAGGTTTCTCATCAGTCAAAAAGCTCCCTCACCCCAAATCTACAGCTTTTTTTCAAATCAGGGCTTTTTATTAAAACTCCAGTGAAGAAAAGCACCCAGTCCATTTGTCTGCATTATAGTAACAGCTAATATTTAAGTAGCGCTTAATGTGGGCCAGGCACTGTGCTAAACCCGTTACAGTTATTACCTCATCTGGTCCTCACCACAACCCTGGGAGGCAGGAAATATTAATGTTATAATGATAATGATAAGAATGTATGGATTACTTAAAAAAGAATGCAATGCGTAGTAGACAAATTTTAGCTAGACCATACACTTTTCAGAAATTTGATATGATATGAATGGAAATAAAAGAAAAAAAATTGTTTTTTTCCTCTCAGCAGCTTTTCCAAACATTTTATTCTTTCCTCATTTCCTTAGCCACCTCCCTTTTCCAACATAGAACCTGAATAGAAAAAATTATGGAAATGTTATAAAGGTTTGATGCCCGTACGCACTAAAACATTCTCAGAATCTTAATCCACTTTCCCTCCTTGCTCTAGTCAGAAAGGGGGCTTGTTTTATTTTTTTTTTCTGTCTCTGTACCCAATCTCTTCCCAAATACTTCAAGGTCTTATCCCAGTAGTTATTTATGCTCATGCATCTATTTTTATTCAACAGCTACCTAGAAGAATATTCAGGTTGGTCCTTTATTCTGTCTAGCTACCATCAACATCTTTCTTCTCTCTGCTTACCTCCTTGAAAAAAGCCATCTCCTACAGTTACTCACCAACCACCATCTCAATGCCTCATCATCTGGTTTCTGCAGTAATAATTTTACTTTTCTCTCTAAAGTCATAAATGACCTTCAAATGATCAAATATTCTATTTTATTCCCCCACCCCCTTGCCCAATTTTATTCTTCTTTACCAAATGAATTTGTGATTTCAGCCAAATGGGAGTTCCCTTCTGTGATACAATTTGCAATATACATGTGCCTTCCCATCTTGTGCAGTTTTCATTGATGTCCTCCTGAAAATTTTTTTAAAATTAATTTGTTTATTTACTTTTAGTTTACAATATTCATTCCACAATCCCTTGAGTTTCAAATTTTCTTCCCTTCCCTTCCCCACCCCCCAAGATGGCAGCATTCAGTCAAATATAGGATCTACAAATACCTTCACATTCAACATTAGTCAGGTTGTAAAGAAGGATTATAACCAATGGAATGAACAATGGGAAAGAGGAAACAAAACAAAACAAGCAAAAGAAAGAGAGCAAGCAGTTTGCTTCAATCTGCATTCAGACTCTATAGCTCTTACTCTGGATGTGGATATCTCTCTCCATCATGAGTCTTCTGGAGTTGTCTTACAACCTTACATTGCTAAGAGGAGTTCAGTCTATTAAGGTTAGTCGTCACACATACATTGTGTCTGTAACTGTGTACAAATTTCTCTTGGTTCTGCTCTTCTGACTCAACATCAGTTTATATAAATCTCTCCAGGTTATTATGAAGTCCTGCTGAAAATTTAACGCAGGGTGGGAGTGGTCCATCGAATGTGCTGTGCTGGCTGTCTTCCTTCATCTCTTCTGATATTTCAGTGATACCAATGGAGCACTGTACATCCACTTATCATCCTTCTTGCTGTGAAACCAGCTCATCTTCTTTGTCATTCAATTATTTGATAACATACATTAATTCTGTTCTTTTTTAGTTCCTCATTAGTGATGTTGCAGCCAGCTTACATCATGGACCATTCCATTTCTCTCTGTGTTGCTCACCTTTATCTCTTTAAAAGCAGAGGCAGTGGTGGTCCAGGTCTTGTTGGCATATTATAATATCGGTAAATTGTATTGAAAAGATGGGCTTTCCTTGTTATAGAAAGTTTGGAGTCAATAAAGGTGCTTAGTGATTTCTCCAAAGCAATCTATCCTATGCCATTTCCACTCTGACCTTCACTTATTTTACATCTCTTTTGTCTATGTCAGATATATATATATATATATATATATATATATATATATATATATATATATACACCATTAGGTATATGTCCCATCTCTCCATACTGTTAGGTATCTAGGTGGCATAAAGAGCTGGATTTGGAGTCGGGAAGATCTGATTTTAAACCTTCTCTGAGACACTTTCTACCTCTGTCACCTTGTGCAAGTTACTTAATCCCTCTGCCTTAGACATTCTCCAGCTTTGCAAAATCTTGGGGCTTGATGTATTCAGTACAATGTCACTAACAAACTTGAACATCAGAAGGCCTTTACCATCTACATGGAATATCTTCTCCTCTCAGACCTCATGCAGAACACAAGTCCTAGCTGATTGGAACATTCTTGTTATAAATGAAATCAGAAGGAAGAAGCTGCAATTCAACGGGAGGATAGCTTATTGGTAACCAATGGAGAGATAATGAAAGGAGGAGGTTTCATCTTATGCCAAAAGCTACAAGAATGTTATTTCATGGAATATTTATTCACCATATGTTGTAGTAGTAACGTCTGCAAAAAGACCACCATAAAAATAACTGTAGTTCATGCATGGCGGTCTTTTTGCAGATATTAATACTACAATATGTGGATGAACAATAATATAATAGTAAGACTGGAAGGATTCAGTTTCTCCAGTGATGAACCTAGTCTTTGGCCACAGGACAAGCCTCTTACTTTTACAGTACCAGTTAGCAAACTGATGTGTGCTGATGGTCTAAAAACTGTGATGCTTACCCTCCTTCACCCCTTTGCTGTCACTTTGCCACCGTTACTGCAGAAGCAGAAGGACTAAGGTAATTTTTCCTTTGTTTCATAGGTTGCTGAAGCTCCCTCCTGTCCTTCCAAAAAATCACTACCAGAAAGTCAGTCTTGCACTCTGCTGGTCCTTGGAAAACAGACCAGATTTGTTGTAAGTCAGATCTGAAGCCTTTCCAGTCTGCTAGTACCTGCTAGGACTTGTGTTCTGCTGGCATAGCCTCCAAGAACCCAAGGGCACCTTTATGCCACAGTGAAGGTGACTTCATGGAGAATTAATAATAATAATTCCCTTTTGAAATATCATGAAGGGAAAATTGTTAATTTTAATTTAATATGTGACATTCCAGCCAGTTAGATGGGGGAAGGGAGAAATGGGTATTTGCAATAATTTATTGCCATCCATTTATTATTACTATGTTTTACTGAAAGTGGCAGAATTTGCTCATTTCTTCCCTGAGACACTTCTAAGGAAAGACTCATTAATTTCCCCTAATCAAATCCCTGATAACTGCACATATTTTCCACTTTTCAGGAAAAAAAAAACCTTTTTTATTTTTATTTGTCTTCATCTCTTTATTTTTTGAGTTTGAATCCCTATACTTTTATTCAGTCACAAAATAATGATATCCACCTATGCAATATACCATAGAACTTTAAATGTGAATGAATAATAGCAGCACAGTGGCTTTTTCCATAACTATTTCTATTTGAACCCCATAAAATGAGGATGAATGTTAATGACAATATGTAATGGTATAGCACTTTCAGATCCACCAAATACTTTAATTATAACAAGCTCATGAGAGAGAATCTAAGTAGCATATTCCATTTTGCAGGTGAAAAGCCAGTAATTCAGGGAGCTTTTGTTAATTTGCCCAGAGTCAAACAGCTTGTAAGTATGAGAACCAGAATTTGAACCCAACTCCCTTGACTGCAATACTCTTTCCACTGATTTTGCACCAAGGACCTCATAAAGAAATTAGGAGAAGAAAAAGTAGTCCAGCACAGCTGACCAAAACATCAACCAAGTCTGATGTACATGCAGTGTTCCTGACCCATAACCTTGCTCCACCCTCCCTTTTCAAAGAAAGAAAAGTTCATTATTTCGAGCTTTCTTTCAGGTGAAACTGTCAATTTTTTTCAATGTCCAGTTTTCTATTCCTTCTATTTCCATCATATAATGTTTTCCTGGTTCTATCTTTACAGCATCTGAAATGGCTCTCTTTCAGCATGTATTTATTTTGTCTTGTATGTTTGCTGTTGAGATCAAGGTCTCAACCCCAGCCTTATCTTACCTTATCACCAGGTCATCGGACGTCTCCGGCTTCTTGTTATTAAGAAGACCTTTACTCCCACAGAGCACCCATGGACACGGTAGTAGCGAGACAAGCTGTTTATTCAACTACATCTTTAAGTGCACAGCAAGCAAGCAGACACTGTAACTGTAACCCTAACTGTAACTGTAACTGTAACTCCTGCAACTTCCTCCAAACCTCTTACTATATACCCCATGGAGGAGGGCCATGCGGGGGCCAATCATGTTCTTTCCCAAGTACATCATAAGAGACAAGGGACCACCATCCTTACCAGAAATCCTCAGGGCACTGTCACATAGAGCAATACCCCCGTGTCAGTGCTCCTGGCTTCCTTTTCCTGGGTCATTACACCTCAGGCAAACTTGTCCCAATAACGCCCTCAGAAAGCCATGTGCACCCTCTCTGGCCTTAAATGATTGTCAAGTCCATACTCACGTGACCAGCAGCGTTTGAGTCGGCACTCATGACTAATCACCCCCTCACACAGGTTCACCACCCTAACAGTTTGCCATGCCAGACATTGTGCCAGACAAATGTGAGATAGTCCCTGTTTGTTGACTGACATAGAGGACAGGATATTCATGGTTCTTGCAAAGCAGACTGAGGAGGGCCATATAGGAAGAGACCCTTGACAGCACTGTCAAGAAAATCCGAGGAGACAGAGGACTTGGGTGCCCATTGGTGACATAGATTGAAGAGACACCACGATGAATAAAAATGAGAAAAAGCCATTCAGTTTAGCAATAAAGAGATCATTGTTGAACTTAGAGGAGTCTTAATTGAAGGGTAAAGACTGATGTTATAGTGCAGAGGGGTTGAGAAGTGAGAGGAAGGTGAGAAGTTAGTGAATAAGTGGAGATAGCTTTTTTTCTAGGAGACTGGTGAGAAAGAGAGTAGAGATAGAGCTTCCTCATTTTACCATTCCCAGCAGGGACTCCCCTGCCTGTTTCTAAATATCTTTTGGAATGCCATGTGGAGCTTGGGTCTTCCCTCTTATTCCTCTGTTCATGCTTTTGACTCTCTGATCATCATAGTAGACCTCCTGTGGATATGCTTCAGCTTGTCCATATATTTCCTAAAATGTGGAACCCAGAAATGAAAGCAATGTTTCAGATATGGTGTGGCACTATCCCCCCCTTTCTTCTGGCAGCCATGACTGTTAGTGGACCCTGCTTGCATTAGCTTTTGTTGGGTTGTCTTGAACTACTGACTTATATTGTTATATTCAGTTGCAATTGCAGCCTCTGAGTTTGGAATGAAAGCAGCCATCCAGCCCAGGCATACCCAAATAAGAAGAATTAATTCTACTTTGTGCCAGGTAAGTGGTCATCATATAGCCTAACCAGGTGGCAGGTCCCATCCTGGGAAAGCTCTAAGTGTTAGTAAGTTTTTCCTTACCTTGAGTAGGAATCTGCCTCTCTGTGACTTTCCCCCTATTTCTCCTAGTTCTACTCTCTGGGGCCAAGAGGAACAAGCCATAATTCTCATTGCCAGGATAACTGTCCCCAGAACCAACTCTTCCATGGCATGGTCTTGAGTCTCTCTGCTGCTCTGGGAATTCTTCAGCTTATCGATGCCCAGAAGAGAACACTGTTTGACTCTCATCCCTTAATACTGATCCAACCTCCAAGGTCAGGGGCGGCCAGGTCTTACCTTATTCTGGCCTTCAGTGTACACCTGGTTATAGTCCACCTATGTTCCCCAAGAACAGAGCTCCAAGCCAGGAAAGTCAAAGAGTAACAAGTTTATTCAGCAGCTTCTTATGCAATTACATCCTAACTTCTACATCCTACTCTATCCTAATTTATATCCTTACTCTATCCTAACTCTACCTTCTCTTCAGTTACATCCTAATCCCCATCCTAACTCTACATCCTACCTACCAACCCTTTGAGCTTCCCTCCTCTTATCCCCCTCAGCCCCTCCTTACCCTCTGGCAGAAGTTGCCACATCTCCAAGTCTGATTTAAACCCAAGGCAAGAAGTCAGGGTCACAGAGCTCCCATCCTGGAACAGAGCTTATCTCACAGAACATCTGATTCTCTTCCACAGTGCTCGGCAAAACATGAACCATAGCAAGGTCAGCATGTAATTCACACAAAGCATGATTCACTGCAGAGCCAGCCCATTCTGAGTCTCATGCCTCCAGGGGAACTGCACGCATACCCCCAACAAATACAGCTTAAGATCAAGTTGGTGTTTTTGGTTGCCATGTCACAGTGTTGACTCCTGTTGAGCCTGCAGCCCACTAAAACTTCTGGAATGTTTCTACCTTGTTATTTTTTAAACAATTGAAATATTTGTTTTTGATAAAACAGACACCAAAGCAAAAACTCACCTGCCCTCTCTGCTACCCAGTCCCTCAAAATACATGCCCAGAATGGATGACAAAGAGCTAGCCTGGCATCACCAATTATGGTCATGCCAGACTAATCATATATCCTTTTGTGGTCATTGACCTGAGAGATCAGAGAACTGCTGGTGGGAATTTATTTGAATTTTTACAACCATTAGCTTATATCTCTCATGCTATTCTTGTGGGAAAATATGAAGAAATACAGGTTGGATAGTAATACACTGAGTCACATTTGGACTTGGGTGAATGCCTGGACACAGTGGTGCAAAATGCCAACTTAGAAAGACGATTGATGTTAACTTTGAAAGAAGTTTTCAGTGAGGTGCTGTTTTATTAATAACTTTAACACAGGCATAGATAACAGGGACAGAGAGGGAACAACTACAGTTGTTTCTATGGGACCAGAATGAAAGAATGCAAGAAGATAAGTCTTATGGATGAATAGTGGAGAATGACAATCATTAAGGCCCTCTCTCAGCATCCCTCCTCCAGCAACTTTTATGTTCTGGCAGGGTATATAAACTGACTCCTGGGTTTGTGGGTTAGTTTAGGATCCACTCAATGATTTTCCCTAACCCCTCCAGTCCTCTCCTCCACCTGAATCCTGCCTCAGCAAATATCAGACCTCAACACTGCCCAACTGTATGTGGAGGAGAAAGAGGTATCAGAGGTGAGGACTGTGCTTTCATTCTGTCTTATGTAGGCCCTAGGTTAGGAAATGCAAGGGTGGCAGAAACTGTGCTTAGAACATCCAAGCCTACAAAAAGCAGCAGACACTTGACTCAGCCCAAATAAAGAACTAAAGAATGGTGAGAACTGGTACATTAGGCCAATGTGTAGACCTGTACAAGGGCCTAAAGGAGACTGCAATTGACTTGGTGCAAATATTGCCCTCATAGAAGCTACTTGCAATAGGGACCAAGGCCAGTGATCCCTAGCCTATGGGGGGAGACTGTGACAGTTTTTAGATCCTACCCTGGGGCTAAACCTATCATTAAAAGGGGATAAGAGTAAGGAAGCTATTAAAAGGAAAATACGAGGGAAAAAAACCCCACTAAAATCATCAAAAGTCTCAGGTGGAAGAAAAATTCAATTAAAAACCCAGAGCAAAGGCAGATACACGAATAAGGATGATAATAAAATCAAGAGGGAAGATGAGTACCAAAACATCTAAAAGACTACAAAGTCTCTAAAAATTTCAAGAAAAAGGAAAGTTAACCCATAGCTGATGAAACATATACCTCTGTGGATTCCTAGAACATCCTGTAACCACAGCAGGATATTCCAGAGTAGTTCAAGAGAGAAACCAGAATTTGACAGAAGTTAGGAGGGAACAAAAGGATAAATTTATGGTCTTCACAGCAGAAAGAATTAGCAAAATAGGAAACTATGAATCTATGGTGGTGGGTTTCTTAAAAGAATCAAGACAGAGAGCAAAATAAGGAATACAAAAATACTAAAGTAAGGGAAATTTTGAAAAAATGAGGAGCAAAAAGCATTATTATTTAAAGAACATATCCACGTACAATCAAAATATACTGATTTAGAAAACATAAATAGAAACAATTTGAGGATCATGGACCCCTCTAGACAACATGACAAATAAAAAGATCTGAACACAATAATGCAAGAAATAAATACAATTAAACTGCTCAGCACTTCTGAAGGCAAAAAGCAAAGCACCTATCAAAATAATTTACATATAACACACACAAAAACAAATAAAACCAACAAGCCCAAACTTGAGGACACATAGTGGTTAAATTTCATGACTCCAATACCAGACAACCACTTTTGCAAGTGACCAAGAGAAAGACCTTCAAATGTAAAGGAAAGGAAAATCAAATTATAAGACTATTCATCCTCATTCCAGAAACCACAGAAAGGAATGGAATAATATATTCTACAAAGCAAGGAGATCAAGATGTAATCCAAAATGAAATACTGTATAGAGTCTAATTATCAGTAAAGAGATGAATATTTAATAAAATGGAAATATAAATTTTTCTGCACATATTTATGACAATAACAAAAAAAGATGAGCAGATTACTTACCTTGTAAAAACTTCAGACAGCAGAAACACAAGAAAGGATAACTAAATGGAACTGCCAAAGAAAACACAAGTAACAAATTGTTCCCAATTCTATAGACTGTAGGGGGGAAAGTAGAAAGAGAAAGGCACCTATTTGGCTAAAAATAAACAACACTGGTATCATTAAGAGATTTCTTTTTTTTTCTTTCTTTCTTTCTTTTTTTTTAATTTTTTTTTTTTTTTGCTTTTTGGAGGGCAATTGGTTACGTGACTTGCCCAAGGTCTCATGGCTAGTTTTTGTGTT